>OY757907.1:129040031-129297531 GCA_963585895.1 Sepioteuthis lessoniana
TGACAATTCTCTGATAACAGATTAATTAGATAATTTTATGTGCCCATCAGAACAAAATTAATTATTCCTTATTCTGATAACCACATTCTTGTCATTCATTTTTAGTTTTCATTTTCAAATGTCCAGATATCAAATTAAATCAAGAATCATCTAAAATAGCAACTTACACTCTAATTGTGGGCCAATAAAAGATATTTTAGATAATTCTACAAGTAAAATTTTGGACAGAATTTGTACAGAATTTCCCTTTTCAAAATAAGTTCACTGATTTAAATTGTTTTGAACTCTAAATAAATAAAATTTGATCAAATAAAGTTTCTTACAGAATAAACAACAGACAAATTAGCTGTATAAAATATACATACATAATACAATAATTTTTTATGGGTACTCTGTTAATGTGTGTGTACATGAGTGTGTAACCATAACAAAAATGGCACTACTTAATGAAATTTCTATTGGTACAATACACTTAAAATGCTCTTAAAGAATAATGCAATTTCCAGTCAAATTTGTAATTGAATGATAATTTTGTGGAGTCTGCCTTGGTACTAAGTATCATTTCTTAATCATCAAAATTCTTGATATAACTAAGAAAACAATGAAAAGCTAATAAGAATCCATCACTCCTTCCTAAATAGAAGCATCAACATCATCAGAGATAGTTGTTAACTATAAAATACAAATAAAAATTGTTCACTGCTTTCTAAATAGAAGTATCAGTAGCATTATGGACCATTGTTTAAAGAAGAACCCAATAGGTTTACAGATTATATATATATATATATATATAATTAAATGAAAAAATCATTATAAAAATATTTTTTTCTTAAATCAGAAAAGTGCTCAAATACAGGCCAGTAGAGCATTATAAAACCTAAAAATGAATGTTTTCTGACTTCCCCATATCAGTCTCATGACTATGAGTTTCATGCATTTGTTAAAAAAAATACAATCTTTGGATGAAACATAGAACATATTTAATCTAAAGATTGTATTTTTCTTAACAAATACATGAAACTCATAGTCATGGAACTAAGATGTGGAGCTGAGAAGAAAAAAAAATATATGTAACTATTTTACATATAATAATTTTTAGAAAGAAGAAATCTTGTAGGAAGTTTCCTTATTCACCCTGTACATCCATCTAAGCAGTTAGAATACCTGCACTTGAAGCAACTATGGAAAGAGAAAGAAGTTAACACCTTTTATGCTGAGAGTACAGTTTACTGTAGATTATAGAGTTAGCAGAAGATTTCAGCTTTCTGGCTAATAAATCCTTTTAAGCTAATATGCAACCAAGGCTTGTGCTGCGTGAGCACTTTATATTTGTTTAGTAGTTTTAGCTTTAATATTTAGATTTATATTCGACTCCAAAAATAACAAAAAAAAAATGATACATTTTACTGCTCAAGAAGATTAAGTTGTTGTCCTTATTACGAAAAGTGCAAAATATTTCTCTTTATTTTTCTATTTCATATACTGATTTCTTTTTTTCTCTTTTATCTCTCAAATAATCTAAAAGTCTTCGTTTTCTGAACATTGGCTAAAAAAGCCAAAGGGATTGTTCTATGAAAACATGACATATCAACTAAAGACCACAGTAGGGTGGTTAAAGAAGATTTCTAAGAATATTGAGGCTGATCCCCCAGAAGAAATAGTAACTATGGAAAGAGTTATATGACAAGGAGGTTCACAGGCGGCCTTGATTCAGTGGTTGTGTCAGTTGTTAGGAGATGCAAGAAAAGGCTCTATAGTTTATATAAGCTGACATTCAAATCTATGAAAGAATAAACCTTGACTAATTCGAAGCCAACAAGAATCAAAGAGGCTCAAAAGATAGGATAAAGTTAAACGTATTTGTGGACTGGTCTTTACTAGAGCTTCATTCACGGATGGTGAGGGAGGCAATATAAGGAAGGATTGGCATCACAGGTCAAATGCAAGTGGCTCACAGCTAAAAGAAAAAAAATCTGTTGCAAAAAAACAAAACAAAACAGGACAAAAGCTTAGGCTAATAAAAGCAGGAGTAAATCTTGAAAAAAAAAAGAAAAAAAAAAACAGAAATATAGAAGCCAACACTGCAGTTTATAGATTATTGCAGTATATTTTAGCAAATGGAGGAAGAGGCATGTTCAGAATTTTAATCATTTCAAAAGGGCACACCTCTAAAAGAAAAAAAAAAAGAAAACAAGTGCAATAAAACACTTATAGAATCAAGTAAAATAAAGAGTTCAATAAGCAAGTCATATAGAAGTCTTTCAATTTAGTAACATTTCTTCATGTCATTTCAGAAAGAGAAATAAATTAACTTGTGTCGGCAAATTAGTTGAAAGACATGACTATTATTCTAAAACCTTTTTATATTATAGACATCTTTCAGCAATTTTATATAAAAATAAAACAGAATACAGTGGTTATTTGGAGGACAAAATTATGCTTTTAATCCAATATTCATGCAAACCCATCAAGGCTTAGAACATGCTGACTGTATCCTTTGCATAACAGTATGTATTTACTCAACCCCTCCACCACAGACAGCATCTGACACAAGGCCAGTTTTTAAGTAGAGTAAAGCTGGCTTGAATTCACAATTTTTCTTTTACAAGACTAGTTACCTAACCAAGACTAAAGAAATCAGTCTGCCCTACTATTTACCTATAGCTGGAGGAGAATAAATTGATTCATGCCTTTCTCACAGCTATTAGTGCTATGTGAAATGAATATAGCCTCCTCCAAGATTTGAACTCAAGATATCAAATCCATTTTCTATTATGATAACCACTACACCACATTGTGTCTCTGCAGAAAATGTAAGACTTCTTCCTAAAAGAGTTGTTCTGAGACTAAACTGTATCTGATGGTGAGACTCCATTTCCAAAAATCTGTGGAGTAAAGAATCAACTCCTCATTGATAACACTAATTGAATATTAATCAGTTGGTTACCCACAGTTAAATGGTTTCAAGTACTATTTGACATTAATAATTCTAGTTGATATTAATCATTTGGCTACCTACAGTTAGATGGTTTCAAGTATTGCTATTCCACATAAATAATTATAGTTGATATTAATCATTTACTTACTCACAGTTAAATGGTTTCAAGTATTGCTATTTAACATTAATAATTTTATTTATTGAGTATTCCTATCTAACACAAACAATCTGCATACAACTGTATGGCTTCAAATAACTAATTATAATAATCCTAAGAAAAGGATTGAATAGTTCTAATTGACTCATAGATGGGACCCTGTCAGGTATGATTACTCCGGGTTAGAATGGACCAGAGAGTAATGGTAATGAAGGGGCACTCCACATTCCTTAAACTCCATGACAGGAGCCTCATAATCAGGACAGTTTTCTGTAGCCAATGCCTTCTTGTAACTTTAAGATAAAAAGAGTTGAATGTTTGCTTGCCACGAGCAATTTGAAGAATACATTCAGGACAATTCATATAGGAGCTAAGACTTGATATGAATAACCAATTGATCAGATTGGGTTCTCTGGCTACCTGTCAAGCAGGATATGGGCCAAAGTGGAGTGAAGCATGTCAGGTGATCACTTTGGCAGCCAGATCACAGACTGCTCGGCAACCAGGATCCTATCCACAAACATTATGAGTTGCCACCGACAGCCAGCAGGTAGCCTTATGGTGTAGAGAGGATCTTACCCCTCTGTAGTGGTGTAATCAGCATTATTCTACAGCTCCAGTGGTTAGTACAGAAATCATTTACATAAAGGATTATTTCTTGGAGCAATAATTGTTTACTAATGATTATTTCTTGGATTAGATCTATCGACGTTCGAAGTATAAAAATGGCTTTACAATAAAAAATTAAAGAAGCAGATGATATCCCACAGAAACTATAACAGATGCAGACTATGCAGATGACATAGCATTTCTTGTAAATACACATACCCAAAATGAATCTGTGCTGCATAGCCTGGAGCAGGCAGCAGGAAGCATTGGTCTCCTTGTGAACACAAACAAAACTGAGTAGATGTGTTTTAATTGAGAAGGAGCCATCCCCACTCTAAATGGCAGTTCTCTGAAATTAGTAGACAGTTTAAAGTACCCAGGCAGCAGTGTCTCACCTACTGAAAGTGAAGTCAATATGTACCTAGTGAAGGTGTGGACTGCTATGAATAGGCTTATGGTCATGTGTAAGTCTGATTAATCCCATGAAATAAAACAGAATTTCTTCCTAGCAGTGTTTGTGTCAATAATACTGTATGGATGCACCATATGGATACAGATAAAACACATTGAGAAAAAGCTAAACAGGAACTGCACAAAAATGTTACAAGCTATACTGAACAAATCCTGGAAGCAACACCCCATGAAAAAACAGCTGTACGGCTACTTACAGTAAAACAAATAAGACAAGCGGGTCACTGCTGGAGAAGTAAGGACAAACTCATAAGTGACGTTCTAATGTGCCAGTGTTGGCCGACCAGCAAGAACTTACCTACAACAGCTCTGTGTGGACCCAGGATGTATTTTAGAAGACCTGTTGGCGTGATGGATGTTAGTGATGGATGGAGAAAGAGAAAGTCAGGGAAATCTGTGCTAGCAGCATGACATGATGATGATGATGATGATGATGAAGGATTGTTATAATTATTACTCACTTGAAGCCATATAATTGTTTGAAATGCTTGGAATTATATAAGTAAAAGTAAGTTGGTGACCTTAGTCGAGGGTGACCTGAAGGCTCCCTTTTCAATAGCTACAACACTAAAGTGTAGGGAAGAGCACTACTCCTTTCCCTGGATTGCTCCACTATCCTTGATCTGTACCTTATAATGCTGTGTGCAAAGCAAGGTGGCATCAAGTACCATTTTTTGAGTCTTTGGTATGACTTGACTTGAGATTGAACCCTGGTCTCCTTGACCATTGGCACTTGTGATGTAAAGGTTATCATCATAGGAAATGAACACAGCAAACTGAGTTCAAATCCTGGATGGGGTTGTTTGCCTTTCACTTTGTGCTAATGCCTTTGGGAAGATATTCTCCTTCCAGTAATGGATAACAATTGATAATCGGTGTCGGAAAAGGAAATCTCTGTATTTAAACCTGTTAAACTTTCCTTTAAAACTGACCTTGTGTCACATCCTGCTTGTCTGGAGTGGTTGGGTAAATTACATTCAATTGTGTGCAAAAAAAAACTCATTGAAAACAATTACACAAAAAATGTAAATATAAGCATCCAATGAACAATTTCCTAACCTCTAGACATAAAATAACCCTAGACAGGTTGACAAGCTGTTAAGATCGATCAATTCATTAATCATATTTATAAGATATACAAGAAACTAACAGAAGACCCAATATTTCCCTGGGATAAAAGCCTAGACAGGTATCAATAATTGACACAATGAGTTTTCCTTATAACCAATGGACAATGAGAGGGTTTGAACAAGAATAATTATAGTTAATGTAAATGTTAGAAAGCCAAAAAGGAATGTAGGCGTTTTCTTAATTGTTTTGTTTTTGGTGAGAACAAAATCTAATGACCCAGCAAAACATTTTCAAATGATAAATCTGACCCAAAATTAGAAACTTAGATCAAGTTTATTAAACTTTTATTTTTATTTTCAAAACAGAAAATGGCTTTATCAGAATGTCACAACAATCTTATTATAAAAGCTGTTGGATTATCTAAGATATAAATATTTATTTTACAAAAATGTAGTAATTTGGCATAAAGATTTAAAATGGAGGAGAGAGGTGATCTTCACTATCCTTTTTTTAACTTAACTCATTCCATTTATTGACCCAGAATATACTATAATATTCTTTTCAACATACGGTCACATTTATTGGGAAAATCTTTTGCACAACAGATTCCAAAACATACCAATCACTCTATAAGTAACTAATCTCCTATTTAAAGAAATTGTGAATGATTGAAATTTTTTTTACAAGAAAAAGAAATCCGCAATGAAATACGAATGAATAAAAGAAATAAAAAATATATACAACCAAAAAAACTAAAATGATCATTAGTACACTTCCCTTCCCAAGTAATATAACAGAAAAACTAATTCACCAGTCAAAAATGATGCAACCTCCCTTTCCCAGCCCAAAACATCTTCCTTGCACCTCCTGAAAATGCACATTTCATTCACCTAATGAGGGTGGGAAGAAAAAACAAACAAATCATGGTGGGCAGTAAAAAAAAAAAAAAAAAAAAAAAATGGGGACAATGAACTGACATACTTTAGATAAGTTAAATCAATTTTTCTAAAAAAGCCAAAAACCTGTTCTAAGCTAGGATTGGTTATCACGGTTTTTTCCAAAGGACTCAGAAATCCTTTATGTACCTGTACAATTCTAAGAATTCAAGGTCAGTCTCTCTCACACAACACAAACACCCATCTTTTACCAAATTCCAACAAAGAGAGCCTTTGTCTCTCAGACTTAATCCTGATGTGAATCTGGTACATCTGATAAAATGCAACCAGCATTTGAGAAAAATAAATCGTCTAATTACTATGAAATACCGAACCCATGTAAGCCATTTAATTTGAAGTTTGCCTGCCAGGAAGATCCCATCTTGCCATAATGCTGAGAGTGGATTTGAATAATCTTTATTGACTCGGGATACCAACCATTTGTAAGTTTACAAGTTTATTCTCTGTGTTTCCATTCAATATGTCAAACCTTCCAACAAAAAACTACAAATAAAACAATTGTTTATAAAGGTCATAGAAAACCAGATTAGAAATGGAAAAAAACAAAAAAACATTTGTTTGTGACAACTTGAGATTGAAAACTGAATATATAAATTACTTATCCTTATAAAGCAAGAATTGTCAATTTAGCCAATGGATGAGACATTCTACAAGACATAACAGATAAGTAGTGTCAAAACAACAATTCACAGATGTACAGCGGTTATTTAAATCATCACACACAATTTTATATACAAATAGCAGAAATACACAGCCCATGACAAGAATAAAAGGATTTTAGGAACACCAATAACTGAGAGAGAAAGGGAGGAAGAGAGGAGTTTGTTAAGAATTAAAAATGTGTCTGTATTTGTAGTTGAAAGATTTCACCTATTTATCCAAATGAAAAGTATATTTCTATATTATGATTTGTTTTTCCTTTTTTATTCTTTTTAGTACACATTTAAAATAATATTTAAAATATATGTAATCCTGTATTAGTAAATGGTTTAAAACATTTTCATAATTTTTCTTTTTTTTTTTTGTCTTCAATAAATTTTTATTTTTACAGTTACAGAAAAATTTTTAGCTAATAATTTTCAAAAAGCAGCATAGTTTGGATACAGATTTTTATTTACCGCTGACAAAATTTATCAATAAAAGAAACAAAGATTTCAAAAATTACAATCTTCTTTTATTTTAGGAATTTTTTTTATTTTAAAAAAAAGTAACCCTAAATTCATGAGCCTTTGAAACATTTCTCAAAAGATTTTTTTTAGATATGACAAAAATCTGAATTTAGTTCTTAATTGCTTGTTGAGTTACAGAGATGAAAAATGTATTCATTTAATTTATTAATGTGAAAAGAAAAAGAAGCTAAAAATTAAAAATGTGTCCTTATTTCTAGGAGGAAAATTTTGCTTATAAATTCAAATAAAATTACTTGTTTATTCTATAAATAGTTTATTTCTTTTTTGGAAAAAAAAAAAAAAGTTTTGAGTTATGCTGATTAAAAATTAATAATTTTTTTGTAAGAAATATGAAAAATATTCATTTAAAAATCATTTTTAGAGTTATTGATAAACAATGATTTCATTTAGTTTTTGTTATTTTTTCTTTTTTAGCCTCTAATAATGTAACATTATAATAACATAATGTAACATTATAATAACATTATAATAACATAATGTAACATTATAATAACATTATAATAACATAATGTAACATTATAGGTATTTACAATAAAAAGAAGCTAAGAAATAAAATAGTAAACTTTTTCATATTACGACTTCTTTTTTGGTTGACATTTAAAATAGTATTTTAAAAAATTTACCCCTTAGTGCAAAATATTTTCATGATTTTTTTTAATTCTCCAAAAATTAAGAATTTTTTTTTACAATTAATACTAAATTACAAAATGATAATTTTTAAAAAAAGCATTAAATTAAATTTTGCAAATGGAATCTGTGTGATATTTAAACATGACGGGTCAAAAGAAGAACTAAAAGAGATGTACTTGCTTTTAGTACTTATTTCTGAAGAACTGAGAAAAGTTCCACAACTCAACTGATTTTTAATTGTTGAATTATATCATTCAATCAGAAATAATCAGAAACTAAATTTTGTACTTATAATAAACATATTAAAGTGTATACACAATTTTAATACTCAATGACATCTTTTTTCTGAGTTATAAGCCGACAAATACATACCAAAACAAGCAAGACTCCTTTAAGACATCACTAAAATAAGTCCCAGGCCTAACGAATGAAACAACAGCTTTTAGGCAAAATTCAATTTTATTCATCAACATAGTCTCCTTCTCGGGTGATACACTGATTCCAATGATTCTCTAAAAATTTGATGCCTTTTTTGTAGAACAATTTTTCTTTGGACTCAAAATACGCCTTGGTTTCCGATATCACTTCTTTATTAGAGCCAAATCTCTTTCCCTGAAGCATTCTTTTGAGGTCTGCAAACAGCCACTTGTCACTGGGGACAAGATCTGGAGAATAGAGTGAGTGTGGAAGCCATTCAAAGTGCAATTCATATAGTTTTGCCATCATTGCGATCGACTTGTGACATGGTGCATTGTCTTGGTGAAGGAGTACTTTTTTCTTCTTCATTTGTGGCTGTTTTTTTGGAAATTTCTTCTTTTAAACACACCAATAATGCAATATGATATTCGCTCTTGATGGTCCTTCATTTTTCAAGTTAATCAATGAATAAAATACTTTCCATGTCCCAAATTACGGAGACCAAAATCTTGCCTGTTGATGTTTGTATTTTTGGTCGCTTTTGATGGCTTTCACCTGCTGCTGTCTTCTCAGCTGACTGCTGATTTGACTCTAGAGGGAAGTGGTGGATCCATGTTTCAACGATTGTCGTATATTTATGCAAAAACTCCTTTTTGTTGCATTGAAACAGTTGCAAACAATACTCTGAATCATCGACATGTAGTTGTTTTTGATCGACTGTTAGCAAATGTGGCACCCACTTTGAACACAGCTTTCTCATTGACAAATGTTCATGTAAAATGGTGAATACACTGTCTTCTGATATCTTCAATTCCTCTGCTATCTCACACAACTTAAATTTACAATCAGTCAAAATGAGTTAGTGGAGTATTTTGCTGTTTTCAGGGCAACCTGAATGTTTAGCGTCATTTGTGTCAGAACAACTGCCTTTAAAGTCAGCATACCACCTCTTAACTATTGTTTCTGACGGAGCAGAGTCTGAATAACACATATCAGGCCATTGTTTTGCTTGAAGAATATATTTTCCCATCAGAAAGCAATGCTTTATCAACACACGAAATTCAGATTTTTCCATTCTCTGAAAATTTGCAACAGTAGCTTCACTTAAATAAGTACAATCTGTAAACTAATAATCCAACTAGGCTCAAATTTTGACATGTGCCATTTGAAGGTTAGTACTTTATGAAAATTATATGGATTTTTTATTAGTAGCACCATCTATATGTTAGGCCTGAGACTTATTGAGTGATATGTTATATATCATGATGTGTACACATACACACATACATATATACATACAAAAACATAAACAGTTGACCAATATATATATATATATATATACACATACACATATGCAAACACATGTATATATGAATATATGATGACAACTACACCTTGACAGATGAGAACCATTTTAACCCTAAAAACTTAAATATCCTGATTAATAATTAATTGACGTTTAAGCCTAGTAACTGACTTACAAGACTTAAAGCAAATATGACAAAATTGACTTGAACTCTGTACAAGGTTAATAGGATCCACCAATGGAATATCATTTTCATGAATCTTCATGTATCTTTTAAATCCAGAACTTGATTAAAACACTTTACCACAAACAAAACATCTATTACCATGAGGGCAATCTCGTAATGAAAGTTTAACATTTTTTTTAAGTTACTACAAGATTTAACATAGTTAATATTGGTTCATATATCCATGACAATAAGAGAATCAGCATTTCAAATTCTCAGAACAACCAGTTTCATAGATGTAATCTTCCATACAAAAGGCATGCCACAGTTCTGCATACACACACATATATATGTACATGTGATGGTAGTGCCATCTTTACAGACAACTGCCGACTCTCAATCATCCAGATTGATAATTTCTCTTCAACTCTGTGTGTGTGTATGTGTGTGTGTGTGTGTGTGTGTGTATATATATATATATGAATATGATATATATATAGATTACATATTATATGATATATATATATATAAATTACATATTATATATGTTATATATATATATATATACAAATTACATATTATATGATATGTAATATATATATATATATATATATATAATGAAATTCTTTGGAGAAACCTATAAACAATAGTGTTGCCTTGAGATTTTTTGCATGTAGTCCTTTGACAATTCATATATATATATATATATATATATAAATTGTCAAAGGAGCACATGCAAAATATCTCAAGGCAATACTATTCTCAAAAGCATTTTATTCCCTACACAGAGGAAAGATGAAGCAGATACTACTTGGATACAGTCTTCCCAAAGAAACTGTTACATCTATAGAGATGGTTAACAAAAAGATGAAAGCAATGGTTCTCTTACTTCATGGTGACACAGACTTCTTCAACACTGTTGCTAGAGTCTTACAAGGAGATACATTAGCACTATATTTATTGATAATCTGCCTAGACTATGTACTTTGAATGTTGATATATCTAATAAAAGAAAAAAAGCAGACGATATTCTACAGAAACTATAACAGATGCAGACTAAGTAGATGATCTAGTAATTCTTACAAATATACTAGCTTAAGCCAAATCCTTACAACATAGACTGGCCCAAGCAATATGATACTTTGGCTATCACATGAGCACAAATAAAGTTTTGCCCAGTCAGCTGGGGCTGTAGAATAAGGGTCCTATCTATGGGTTAAATAGAACTAAACTGTGCTTCTTTCACTATACTGATTTTTGCATTTAAACTGCATATTTATGCTAAACTGAATTGTTTTAAATAGAACTGTTTTGACATTGGAACTGTGTACTAGTGCTGAACTGAATTGCTCAAAATAGAACTGTTTTGACGTCTAAACTTATGCTGAACTGAATTATCTGATATAAAACTGTTTGACATTTAAGTCTGTGTATTGCCTAGTTTGCTAGGGGTAAGACCCCCCCACCTTCAATGAGTGTCCTGGATATGACACTAAACAATCTGATGGTGAGGTTCCAGCAGTGCTGGAGCTTTGGAGAATGCGGCGTACCACTTCATTGCCATTGCTCCCAGGTCCACTCTGGCCCGGCGTGGTAGCACCTGATAGGGCCCTAAATAGAACTAACAGCATACTTCTGCTGAACTGAATTGTTTGAGTAAACTGAATAGCTTGAAATAGAAATGTTTTTGACAATTAAACTGTGTACTTATGCTAAACTGAATTGTTTTAAATAGAACAGATTATTTACATAAAAATGGATTTGGCTTTAAATAACCTACAAAGGTTGATATGCCATAAAACCCAACAAACCAAACCAAATCAAACAAATAAAGTTGATGAAATTAAAACAAAAAGGAGTGGCAGGCCTCTAAAATTAGTAGACATGTTCACATACCTCAGCTGCAATATCTCATCTACTGAAAGTGATGTCAACTTACATCTAATGAAGGCATGAACTGCTCTTGACAGGTTATTGATCAAATGGAAGTTTGATCTATCCGATAAAATAAAATGGGATTTCTTCAAAACTGTGGCTGTGTCCATACTATTGTATGGATGCACCACATGGATGCTAACAAAATACATGGAGAAAAAACTAGATGGAAACTACACAAGAATGCCACATGCTGTTGTGAACAAATCCTGGAAGTAATACCCAACATAACAGCAACAGTACAGCCGCTTACCTCTCATATCAAAAACCATCCAAGATGAGCAAGACATATGGAACACTGCTGGAGAAGCAAAAACAAACTCATTAGAGATGTTCTTCTAAAGACACCTAAACATGGACATGCCAGTTTTGGTTGTCCAGCAAAAACTTACTAACATCAACTCTGCTGGGAGCAATGGAGAGAGTCCGGGAAATCCATGCTGTCAACGTGACTTGATGATATATATATATATATATATGTTTAAGTCAGTAATCAATTCATTAATCTGAAGTTGGGCAGATAATAAATTTATTTCCATCCTGTTAAAAAGCATTGACAGTAATCAATGCTCTAAAATTTATGGGCAAAATAAAGTTTTTTTTTGAGGTTTCTTTTGTGTCTAGTCTGTTTGGGAATTAGAAAACAGTTTTTTTTCATCCATTTTTTTAGTTGATCTGAAGAAGTCCAGTAGAGTTTTAGAGCATTGTTTAATATCAATGATTTTAAACAGGATGGAAATAAATTTATTATCTTAATGTGACTGATAGTTGTTTTTTCATCTTATATATATATATATATATATATGATATAAACAAAAACACACACCTGCTAAAATGCAGTGTTTTTGTAAAAATCAATAAAAATCAGTGATTTATTGGATTTTGATAAAGTTTTTGCTATTCAAGTAACAGATGATGATATTTTTATAACACAAAATTTTGAGGACTACATTTTTTTGTTTTGTTTCCATGTTTTTGATATTTTTGTGATTTGAAAAGTTTATTAACTATACATAATATTGATTTTTACATATTTAAAGATCTTTCAATATAGAAAATTATTCCATTTTCTTTTTATAATTGTTGTCTGTTTTAATGAGCCGTGTAAGTTTTTTCAATTAAAAATGATAAGTATGATATTGATTTTTTTGGCTTTGTTTTTAGCTTATTCATTTCTATTAGTTTCAGTCTTTAAGAAAAAAGAAAAAAAATAACACTTTTTCCTTTTAAGGAAAATTTGCAAATTGAAATTTGTAAGAAAAAAAAAAAAACAAATATTTTTAAATTAAAGGAGCCACTTTTATTTATTCATTATTATTACATTATATCCTCAAAAAACAAAACTGTATCTATATACTGAACTTTAAAAAAAAAAAATTTTGATTGTTTTTCTGCTTTGTGGTTTTTTAGTCATGAATATTCTTATTATTATTCTGACACAAATCCAAGAAAAATGACATTTACTGACAGTGAAATAACTTGTTGGATGTACATTTCTTCTTCAAGAATATTTTCCTCACTTTTCATTTCAGGATAAAGCATATGAGTTTCAAAATATTGTAATAAAGTATTTTCTTATGCCAGACTAATATCATCATCATCATCATGTAATGCTGCTAGTACGGATTTCTCTGACTTTCTTTTGCCATTCGTCTCTGTCAACCATTACTTCCGGCAGATCTTCTAGACTACATCCTAGGGCCATACAGAGCTGTTGTAGGTAAGTTCTAGTTAGTCATCCAACACCTGCATGTCCATGTGAAGGGGTCTATAGGAGAATATGGCTTATGAGTTTGTCCTTACTTCTCCAACAGTGTCCTACATGTCTTGTCCGTCTTATTTAGATGGTCTAAGAGATATATGGCTGTACAGCTTCTGTTTTGAGAGATGTTGATTCCAGGATTTGTTCAATATAGATTCCTATTCAGTCTTTTTCTTTATGCGTTTAGTCAGCAACCATATGTGGTGCATCTGCTGCTTGGAAAAATCACTTTTTATTTTATCGAATAGATTAGATTTCCATATGATCGATAACCTATCAATAGCAGACCACACCTTCGCTAGTTGTATATTGATGTCATTTTCAGTAGATGAGATGCTGCTTTCGAGGTCCATGAACTTCTTCACTCGTTTTAGAGAATCACCATTAAGTGTGGAGATGTCTCCTTTTTAATCAAAACACATATACTCCATTTTTCTTGCATTCAAATGGAGACCAATGCCACCTACTGCCTCCTCCAGACCATGAGGCAGGGATTCAGCCTGGGTAGGTGTATTTGCCAGAAGCACTATATTATCTGCATAGTCTGCATCTGTAATAGTTTGTGCAGGGTATCATCTGCTCCTTGCCTTTTTTTGGATAAAGCCATTTTCTTTAATCAGATCTATCAACATTTGAAGTACATAGTCTAGGCAGATTATGAACAGATATTGGGCTAATGTATCCCCTTGCAGAACACCAGTAACAATGTCAAAGAAGTCTGTGTCTCCATCTGGTGAGCAAACTTTTACTTTCATGTTTTTATAGAGCATCATTATGGCTGAGACGGTTTTTTTGTAAGGAATCAAATGCCTTAGAGACATCGACAAATAAGAGTGTTGCATTGTGGTTTTTTTGTATGAAATCCTTCTAAAATTCGACGGATGATCAGAATCTGTTAAGTTGAGGATCAGTATCCCCAAAAACCATTTTATTCTTCTCAAGAATTTTGGTTCAATGTGATTGAATAGCAAAGCATTATAAATCTTATCTGATATGGAAGTAAAGTCACTTCGGAATTGCCAAAAACAGATTAATATAAATTCAGAAAATTTTTAAATATTTACATCGTAAACATTTATAAAATTCTACATGTATTTGATTATATTTGCTACAACCATTTTAAAATTTGAACCTGAAATTTAATTCTTACCCAATAATAAATATTTATAAAAATTAATGAACTCTTGTGATTGTTATTTATGAACAAATGAAACAGATTTGCGATTGAAATTGGAAAATTTATCAACCAAGAAATTGTAATCCTTAACACAGAAAATTATGCCTTTAGGTCACGATTCTTTAGTGAGTCACATCTATTTTTATGTCTTTTTTTACATTATTTTGTAAAAAAATTTTAAAACAAATCCAGCAAGTCTAGATATCTGATGTTTTGTTATTTTATGCATCAATTTGTTGGTTTATATTCTATAAAAATAAGAGAAGTTTCAAAACAGCATATTCACTTTCTTAATATACATTGTTTTTTTTTGTTTTTTAATTCTTGCATCTTTGTAGGAGATCAGTATTTTTGTTAATGGCTTTCATATATGTAAGTAAGTAGGCCGACCATGGTTGAAGGTGACCTGAAGGCTCCCTTTTCTAAAGCTACTTCACCAAGGTATAGGGAAGGGCACTATTCCTTTCCATGAATGGCTTCACTTACCCTTGATACGTACAGTATAATGATGGGTGTTAAGCAAGGAGGCATCAAGTACCATTTTTTGAGTCTTTGGTATGACTTGACCTGGGATTGAACCCCAGTCTCCTTAACCATTGGCAAACACTCTAAACATTATGCCAATGGGCTGGTTCTATATATATATATATATATATATATATATATATATATATAAGATACAATATATATTATCTTATACAAAAACTATACAATATGTATATTATTAGATATATATATATATAGCATATTATGTGATATACGATATAGATATTAAACATAATGTACCATTTATACACATAAGACACCATATGATATATACAATAAATTTTATAATATACACTACTAGTTAAAAGTATAAGGTTACACTAAAAAAATTCTTATTTCTCATTGTAAAAATGTTATTTACAATGAAACAAGTTAAGAACCACAACGGTTTTATTTATAATAACAAATACAAGTCTTCTGTTGTTATATAACCAAAATCAAAATTTCTCCTGATTCACAAATTCACTAACTCAATATACCCCACCACACTGGCAAAACAAATTAAAACACCCAAAAAGAGAATGCAGCAAAAATATATTTGGTTGAAGGAAGCTAACATCAACCAGATGTTGACCCAACAGTAGCTACCAACACAATGAATAAAACATGTCTCTGCACATGTAGGCTACATGCAGCTTCCAGTTGAAAAACTAAATCAATAGACAATTAAAAAAAAGTTCTTTTTCAACCAATCATAAACTTCCCCACAAAAGTTTTTCAGAGCCGATTTCAATTCTAAACATGGCTATAAATGGTCAACAAAAAGTCATGAACAACACTTGACATTGGGACTGATACTAGAGAGAATATTCAGGTATCACATTTCAGACAAGATCAAAGACCACTGACAGCCTACCAAACCACACTGCATTACCATGCCACACACAAACAAATCACCTGGCCAAGAACAAAATCAAAGACAGCTGACAAGCTACCAATCCACACAGCATCACCATGCTGCTCACGGCCAAGAACAAACTCATAACCATTCACCTTCTGACCCCTACCAGGTGGAAGAAGAAAGCCTGTATCTTTTCATAATCTATTAACTTCTGTTTAGTTAAAATAAACAGAATTAAATCCAGTCCTTTCATCCATTGTCTTTCGTAACCATATACTTGTTTATAACCTTGAACCATATTATATACAAATTAAACGAAAAAAAAACACAAAGAACTTCTTGAACTTTTGATTCATCAAAATGACCCCCTTTGGCCACAATCACTGCTTCACATTCTTTCCACTAAAGACTGGAGATAGACAGAAGAAAGAGCTGCCAGAGGTGAGCCATACTTGTAGGTTGTTTAGCACTGACTTTTCGGTCAAATTCATCCCACCCCAGTTCAATGGGATTTAAGACCACTGATTGCTCCAACAAAGACATCAGTTGAAGAACACGCTGTTCCTCTTTGCTTTTAATGTACCACTAGCAGAATTTACTAGTATGCTTTGGGTCATTATCTTGCATGAGAACAAATCCTTGACCTACAAGCTGAATTCCAGATAGGATCAAATGATGCTGCAGTATGCTGTGATAGCTGGTCTGTTTCAATTTGCCCTTTACCCGGTGCAAATCCCCAACTTTGCAAGCAGCAAAAGCCACCCACACCATAACAAAGCCCCCCACCCAATGCTTTACAGTTGGTGTGATACAGGGGGTTGTAGCTCTTTCACCGACTCTTCACCACATATAGACTCTCCTATTTGGCCTTAAGATTTTAAACTTTGATTCATCAGTCCAAAGGATTTTATTCCACTGCTCTATTGTCCAGTCTTTGTGCACCTTGGCCCAATGGAGCCTTTTGACATTGTTTTGCTTCCTCAACAGTAGTTTCTTGACAGCAATTCTGCCATATAGACCAGCTTTACGGACTCTTCTCCTCGCTGTGGATATTGACACATTTTTTTCATGACATTGGTTCAGTTGTGCAGTGATGTTTGGAGAAGTCAACCTTCTGTCACGCAAGCTGGTGACTTTGATGAATTTGTCCTCAGCTCTTGTTGTTTCTTTTGGTCTACCAGACTTACTTCTGGTCCTGTTTCCTGATGTTTCCTAGCAGCAAAATCCTCGGTTGTGCAAAAGAAAAAAACGCCTTCAAATCAACTTTTCAAAAGATATCTGGTAAGACTACGGTCAAAGTTACTGAGGAAGACTTTTATTTAGTATAATAAATAACAACATTGTTGTGCTTAACTTGTTTCATTAAAAATAACACTTTTAGGATGAGAAATAAGAACTTTTGAAGGTGGCCAAATATTTTTGACGGGTAGTATATAGAGAACCAGACCAACAGCATTCCAAATCTTTCAGAAAAGCTAAGATATTTGAATGATATTACATATAGAGAATTACATAACATTTGAAAATATACAGAATCCTGTAGGAAGTTTCTCCTGAATTCGCAGTTGATAAAAACTTGAATTACCTTTGATACTTTGCACTATCCTAAAAATCTTAGTTCAAAAGACAAAAATAAGCCTAAAATAAGTTCCAAAAATTCACTCTGAACTGTCCAACAGGACACATAACAGTTATAAGCATTGGTTCCCTAAGCTTCTAAGGAGACAATCTGGAGGTTGCAGGTTCAATCCTGACTGCTGGTGAGTAACAATACAGGAATACTTAACACTTGTATCTGGATATGTTAACAGAATCAGAACAGGTAACCCCAGTAGATTCAATAAAAGACGTAGTTTGAAGTTCCGTGTAGGTTCCCAAGTTTGACAAACACCTGAAGAAGGCCGGGGGACATATCGGCTGAAACGTTGTGGAAATAACAATAAAGATGAAGAAAATAGTCTGAAAACCCTTAATGATAAAAAATAAGCCACTGTTAAAAAACAAATTCAAACCAATTTTTTGAATAGATTCTTCATACTTTGAGTGAAATAATGTGGATTGGGGGAACATCAGGGTCTGTACAAATTCTGAAAATCACATTTTGTTTTATTACGGATGTAGCATGTATTTAGCAAATTATGCATAACAAGTTAGTAACAAAGTAAAGTAAGTAAAGTTGGCGACCTTAGTCAAAGGTTACCCAAAGGCTTCCTTTTCATTAGCTACTACACCGAGGTGTAGGGGAGGGCACTACTCCATTTTACTCTTGATCCTCACTTTATAGTGATGAGTGCTAAGCAAGGCGGCATCAAGTATCATTTTTTTGAGTTTTGGTATGACTCGACCTAGGATTGAACCCCATTCTCCCGGACCATTGGCGAATGCTCTACTAAAGCATAACTTAAAATGTAGCAGAACAGTCTTCCAAGTGTGATGCAGCTTAAAATATTTATCCCAAGACGGGAGTTTATTTTTCGCACGTGTGAAGTTGGGGCAGTCTGGCACTTGATCCCTCACAAAATAAGTTCCAGTTAAGATTCCTTCTTTTAACACATGGGAACTGGCAGATAATGTGGGGGTCAATTTGCGGCTAGACTGACCGCCGCTGTCAAGGGGTTTCCAAATTTCACGTTACACACACCCACCACACCACTTCGTCTTCCTAGGGTAGTGGAAAATATGGGTCTCTAGGTTTAAATATAATAATATTAATTATCGCAATCGTCAATTCCAATTTCCTGTGTAATATTTTTAAAGGCGAATAGGACATTTAGTGAGAATAAATTGAGGCAAATGAAGCTGAAAAGGAACATGCAAAAGACAACTTGATAGGCAGACAACACAATGAATAAATTCCAACACGAGGAGAGATATGAAATATAACAAGGTTTTTAATACATGTGGACACACATATTTAACGTGTCAGCTATATTATCAGCGGATCAAAATACAAATGTCTTTCTTCCTTATTCTTTTCTTTCTTCCTTCTTTAAATTGAGAGAGAGAGTATGTAATTGCAATACTTAGGAAGGGTGGAGGGAGAAAACAGTCTTAAGGTTTACTTAGCTTTTCGATGCGTTCCTTCTGAGAGTATTTTCTCTTTTACAGGCTAGCGGGATTTTATACAGCTTAGCTTGAAGGCATCTGATTCTTCTTGTCCAAGATTCTTTCTGCTTTTCCCCGGGATTTCGGCGACAGTTTCAATACATCTTATCACGCCAACTGCTATCCTGAAACCCGGCTCTGCTTCTTCGCCCAGAGTTTGGCATCAGATCCCCGTTCTCTCACGGCGACCTCTGTCCTGAAAACTGATTTTTTCATTCCTATTTCCACTGATGAAAAGGGTGCTACTTCCGCTTTAGGGTTCTGGCCAATCACTTGGCCTCTTTCTTCTTTCTTCACCCTGTCAGGCGATTCATTCGGACAACTATATGTCCCTATACCCCCTTCTTTATCCATCCGGTCACAGAGTGCAACATCTCTTGGCTTTCATTCTGACCTGGATTTGTTACTTTGGCTGCGAGGAATTGACCTACATTCCTTATTCCTCTTTTAACAGTCAGTCTTTGGCGGCCTGTAAATTCAAACATGGAGGGGTAGGGAAAATTTCTCATTTTTCTCCTCTCAATGGTAGACCACGTGACATAAGTAACTGTGATAAAAGGTTAATGCTGAAATGGATTATGAATAAAACAAAAAACAAATAACAGGAGGTTGAGTTGAACAAATGTTGTCATTTTATGTATTATTTTGACATTAAGCAATAATTCACAACATATTCATTTGTGTGAGTTGTATTAATTTTTGTATGTGTACACTTTATATAAATGTCTTTATTATTCTTTTTAATTGTTTACTTGTGTGTTAATCTTAATTCCTTGGAGGATTAAACTTGGTTATTTTCCTGAAATTCAAGACTGATCTATTTGGTTCAGACACTGGAATATCTAAAATCTATCTTCTTCAACTACTGGACTGCTACTAACTAGGATGGACACAGCTGGTAATTAGAACCACTACATTTTGGTGGCAAAATAGGGAAAAATTATTTTTGAAAAATTATGATACATGTGAGGTTTTTTCTATTTCTAAATTTGATGAAACACTTAGGATAGGGACGTTTACAGATTCTTTGAAATATCTTCCACCCTGACAGACTTGACACGTCACAAAAAGAAAGCTTACACAGGGTAAGTTTTGATCAAAAAGAATTTTTATATTGCTAAATACATTGATTAGTCACATATATAAAGATTAGGGAGAATTACCCACTGATAAGGAATGTACGTTATATTTGCCTATAGCAAAAAAAAAAAAAAAAAAAAAAGCAACAGTATGAATATTTTCCATCAAAATAATCTTTTTTTATCAAGAACATTTCATATCAAACTACAAAAATCTGTTTTAATCCTTGTGTTAACCATTCTCACATCATCGGTTTCTTTGAAAACCTAATAACCACCATGTTTGTTCAGTCAGTAGCCAAATCTTCTTACTCATACAACTTTTTTGAATACACAAGAAAAACAAAAACAAAAAAATCATATAAAAGATGAAAGTTGCTTTTACAAATAAAATCATTCAAATATGAACAAACAAACAAAAACAAGTTGTGAATTTTGTTAACTTATTGACTTTCATTGGCAATCTTCATAAAACTTTTTTATGAGAAAGAAAAGATAAACCAAATTTCAACAAAAAAGGAAAAAAACAATTAAAAAAAAAAGAAAAGTCAGTAGAACACATTTCAAGCCTTCAGCAGCATTTAAATTGTTCTCAAACAAGGTTTAAAATGATGGCTGATAAGAAATCTCTAATCAGTGTGGGATTTTTTTTGGTTTTGTTTTTTATCACCTGTTCACTGATTTAGACAAGTTGAAGAGGAAAATCAGACATGAAAATCTAAAACGGATTTATAGATTCTGAATAAAATTGATAGATTAGCATGACAGTCTTAAAAATAAAGACCACAAAATTTTTGTTTATATTTACTATTCCACCAAGAAATAAGTACAGAGTAGAGACGATTTACGGTCAATTAACATTAACTAATAAAACGAAGTTAACCCTAAGAAACTATAAACCCAAAATTTTAGACAGACCACAATCTACATCCTGTCTGAAGTTATTAAGCAAATCACATAAACTTCGATAATTCAAATTTGGTTTGAAAAAAAAAGGTCCAATTTTAAACAATCGATTTAGATGTCAAAACAAAGCCAAAGTTAAAATTTGAGGTAGTATTAATGTTTTTATTGAAGTTATTTGATGTATTCTGAAAAACTGCTGTCTAAAATTATTAGGCAAAACTAAAGAATCATATTTTACTTCAATAAAACATTAAAATCATCAAAAATTATTTATAATAGAAGAAATAACAAAAAAAATTTTGTAAATCTATGAATTCTTTACATTTTTATATAGTTACCCTCCTTCTCAATAACAGCCAGTAGAGCAACCATCTAGAACCTATCTACAACAGCTCTGTACTGATACAGGATGCAGCATGGAAGACCTAGGGAGAGTGATGGACGATAGGGACGAGTGGTGGAAGAGGGTCAGAGAAATCCGTGCTAGCAGCATACCATGACAATAATGATGATGAATTTATTATCTGTTGATTTTGTTAATCTTTTTATTTCAGCTGGTTCAATTTTTAACATGGTAGTTTTAATTGCCTCCCATTGGTCTGCTTTGCTGTTATACTGTTTGCCACCTTCATATAATTTCATCTTTACAATAGATTTTCAATCAGATTCCAATCAGGACTTGATGGTGGCCATTCCATTACCTCCTTCTCTCCTGTAAATCTTTCATGCTCAAAGAATTTATGGGTAAGCTTAGATACATGAGAAGGAGCATTGTTGGGCACAAATATGCATTTCACTTTGAAATTGTGAGAGTGGGACTTGTAACATAGAAAGAAAGTTGTATATAAAATTGCAATAATTAACAAAATTCAGTTTAACTCCTTCATCAATTTTGAATGGTCTAATAATGATTTAGTGGACAATTCCAGTCTGTATCATCATACTAACGACTCATTGATGCCTTCTTTTAACCACAGGCATATCTGAATTGAATAAAATCCATCGTTTGGCCCATCCATCAGGTCCATCAAATGTCACTTAAGAGTTGTCTGTGAAAATTACTTTAAAAAAGTCAATTTTCATATATTTCTTGGCTCAATTTTGATGCTTTAAAATATTTGCTTTAGTAAGTGAAGGTTCCCAAAGTATTCTACACCATTTTTTCAACTTCTTGACTCACTCAATTTTAGCCTTTTCAAAGATCTGAGCACTGGTCAAAAGTAGTTGTTTTGTTATAACTCACTTTAGTTTACATTAATCTAAAGGAAGCAAGTTTTTAAGGCCCTTTTCTTAGCTTAGAGGTTTCAACATAACATTCTTTATTGTTTGAAGATCTCTGCAAAGCTCCTTTGATTTTTCCAAAGTGGACATTCTCTCACTCAATAAATTTATTTTCTGCTTTTTAGCAGTTTTCAGATCCTTCTTTTTACCTCTGTTTCAACATATGTTATGGACGAAAAGAAAAAAAAGTTTTTATTAGATTTCAGAGATTTTCAGCTAATATTAGATTAATATGCATCCCAATTTCAGTTAGTCTATTTTCATAGATTCCAAATATCACAAAAACTAATGATTTGAATTTGGTAGAAATTTTGGTTAAATATTTTACTAAAAGTAGAAATGAATAAGCTTAAATTTGACAAATACTGGGTCAGAACTTTTTCAGTGATTGAGGTTTATTTGATTTTCATAATAACTTGAAATAGGCTGTATATATCAATAGCATTGCAACTACCTAACAAACTTTGTCTACAAGATTTGGTATACATAACAAAGAGATTTATTAAAACAGTGTCAACCTGTCTAGGATTATTTTATGCCTAGACAATAGGGAATTACATTCTTGTTTACTTCTTTTGTGGAGTGGTTTCAAAAGTTTTTTTTGTACACAGTCTTATCAAATATGAATGATTTAAAAAAAAATGTATTTGCCCTATAGATGAGACCGTAACAGGTACTACTACTAAGGAACATGGAGTAATGGTAATGAAGGGGTACTCCACATTCCCCACATCTCTAGAACTGGAGCCTCACCATCAAATGCAGTTTAGTGTCATATCTAGGATACCCAGGGTTTTTTTTTAATGGAGGAGAGGGTTCTGACCCTTCTGCAAGGGATACAGTCAGCATGTTCTAACCCCACTAACAGAACTAATAACAATAAGAAGAGAGTGAGGATAGACAAACTAAGCTAAAGAAAACCTACCTATATACTCTTTTATGACACAACTCAACAGAACTATGTTACAGAATAAATTCTTATACAATGGCTCTTCTGAATTCACTTTAATACTTATCTCAGCCAACTTCTCTCCACTAAGCTCTCACATTTTCAGCTAAATATTACAGTGGTATTAGGATTTTAACTAAAAATTGTTGTGTATTTTTTCATCTTAAAAATCTTAACTAAAAATAAAAAGCAAATATTAAATTTTCATGACTAGATATTGTTTGAATGCAGTTAAAGATGGTGGAATGCAATGACAGTCTATAAATATCAACACTTATTAATAAGTCCCCAAAATTTTCTGTTGGTTAAATTCTGAAAATATCTACCTCAGTTTCTTTACATCTATCTATCTATCTATCTTAGTCTGTTTTGGTAGGGTGTGGGGTGACTGACAAAACAGCCTCTAAATTCAGTATCATATAAAAAAATAAGAGAAGAAACAGACTTGAAATAGCAAAAAAGGTTAAAATAATAAAAATAATAATTTAAAAAACAAAAACAAAACACATTATTAATTCCCTCCTCTCTCTGACATACATTTTTGTTACTGAGAGTGGGAGAGTATTTCAATAGGTATTCATATATCATGCATGATGGGCAAACCTTTTTTTTTTAATATGCTTATCACAATGATTTAGCTTTATCTTTCATTATGGTGGTTATAATAGTGGATATACAGATTGAGATTTTGTAAATTTTGAGACAGAATTTTAAACTGCAACTCAAAACTGTTAAAGAAAATGGAAAGTGAAATGAAACAATATCAGACTTTATTATTCAAAATGGCTAAAGCTTTTTACATAAAGAAATGCTTTGTAGGTTGAAATAAAACCTACAATTGGCTGATCATCAGTTTTTATTGATGACACTTTAAAACTCAAGATAGAGAAGAATGTACATAATCTTTCGAAATATTCAGAAGAGCAAGGATCATCAAAAGATACTGGAGATTATAAGATAATCTTCAAAAATCATACATCATCATCATCATGTCGTGCCGCCAGCACAGATATCCCTGATCCTCTCTCGCCACTTCTCCCTATCATTCATCGCCTCTGGCAGGTCTTCCGGGCTGCATCCCGTATCCTCACATAGCTGCTGAATGTATGTTCGAGCAGGTCATCCTGATTGTGCTTGGCCATATGCGGGGGTCCATAGGAGTACATCACTTATGAGCTTGTCCTTGCTTTTCCAGCAGTGTCCTGCATGTCTGGTTCGTCTAACTTGGATAGTTTTCGTGATGGGAGGAAGGCAGCCGTATAGTGGTGCCTTGTGGGGTGTTGCTGCCAGGACTTCTTCAAAAATAAAATACTTTTAATATATACTACTAATAATGGTTGCTTCACTAGAATCTAACTAACATTTAATTACTACTTTCAGTAAATTTTGTTAACATTTATTCACATGTGCACTACAATACAATATTCAACTCAAATGATAAGCAATGATATACAACTACTACAACTACTAATGTACTACTAATAAGAACAACAGTGTATGTGTATGTGTGTGAGCGTGTATGTGTGTTTACTCAACTGCTTTGCTAGGATGTGACACAAGGTTAATTCTTAAACAGAGAACTATTAGTTTGAATTCAGATTTTTTTCCTTCTCCTAGATCAATTGCCTTACTATGGCTAAAGAACCTTATCTATCTTACTATTTACAAATAGCTTGGATATGGAGATGGGATAGATTCATACCTTGCTCAAGTGGTTTAATGCAAAATGAAACACAAAAAACTTTGTCCAAGATTTGAACTCAACTTGCCAATCTCATTTCCAATGACAATAACTGTTATACTAAACATGCCTTTACCATTAACCCAGAATAATAAGTTAAGTTCATGCTATTATAGGTTTATTCTATATATATATATATATATATATATATACACCTCTTTTTCATTATAAAGCAATATAAAATGTCCTTCTTCAATATAAAACATTATAAAATGTTCCTCCTAAATATGAAACAATACAAACTGTCCATTCTCAATATAAAACAATATAAAATGTCATTCCTCAAAAGGAAACAATATAAATTTTCCCTTCTCAATATAAAACAATGTAAATTTTCCCTTCTCAATATAAAACAATATAAATTATCCTTCCTCAATATAAAACAATATAAACTGTCCTTCCTTAATATGAAACAAATAAAATGTCCTGTCTCAATATGAAACAATATAAAATGTCTTTCCTCAATATAAAATGTCCTTCTACAATATAAAACAATATAAAATGACCCTTCTCAATATAAAATAATATAAAATGTCCTTCCTTCAAATAAAACAATATAAAATATCCTTCCTCAATATAAAACAATATATAATATCCTTCCTCAATGTAAAACCAATAATAGCATGAAAATAACCTATAATATTGGATTAATATTAGACTGTATATAAGAGTAGGAATAAAAAATACCAAATTTTCAAGTTGAAACTCCGACAGACCTCACTTGCTTTTTCTATAATTTTTTTTCTACGTAGTATTTTCTTTCTTTGTTGTGATTATGGTAATGGTGAGGTCTACATCAAAAAGGAAACACATGAATCTATCTGTTACTTCACCAGCTATCATAAATAGTGGACAACCAGTCAAGGAGAAGCAATTAAAACCATTGTATTCTGCTTAAAAATTGATCTTTTATTATAATCTGCTCATGGTGGATGTAATATAATGTGTGTATTTAAAAAAAAAAGACATTGACACATGACTAATGAAGGCATGGACAGCTATTGATAAGCTATTGATCATATGGAAGTCAGACCTGACTGATAAAATGAAACGCAGTTTCTTCCAAGCAGCGGTCGTATCAATACTGCTATATGGATGCACTACTTAGACATTAACAAAATGGCTGGAGAAAAAGTTAGATGGCAATTACACAAGAATACTGCGAGCAATACTGAACAAGTCCTGCAGGCAACACCCCACAAAGCACCAACTATACAGCCACCTACCTCCCATCATGAAAACTATCCAAGTTAAATGAACTAGACATGCAGGACACTGCTGGAGAAGCAGGGGCGAGCTCATAAGTGATGTACTCCAATGGACCCCCACATATGGCCGAGCAAAAGCAGGATGGCCAGCTCGAACATACATACAGTAGCTCTGTGAGGATATGGGATGTAGTCCTGAAGACCCGCCAGAGTTGATGAATGATAGGGAAAAGTGGCGAGAGAGAGTCAGGGATATCTGTGCTGGTGGCACGACATGATGATGATGATTTACCCAGCATAAATACATATGTTAAAAAGAAGTCAACAATTGTATGTGAAAAGAATATGACAAAGAAATTACCAATGCTGTACTATTTGATTATTCTATTCTACTGCTTATACTGTTAATAGCTGAGTTAAGACAACGAGAATAACAACTTGAGCTTGTTTCTTTTATGTCTATATTCCAATTAGACATGGAGATATGTCAAACTAAAGGGGATAACTTAAGACCAGTCTATCAAAAAATAAAACTTCAATCAGCTGACAGAAATTTTTCAGCCCATTTGATAATAGCTTTCAGTAGTTCAATAATGATTCCCCACAGACCCTCAGGTTTAACAGCATTTAAACTCCAAATACAAAAAGTTCCAGTAATATTAGAAATTTCAAATATGAATATTAATGAGTTAAGACATCATCTAATTTCATCATGGAAAATTTTAGATATAAATATTAGCATGACATTACTGAATTTCATCATCGAAAACTAATTTTGATATTTCAAATCATATAATCTTGTCTGACCCTAAATGTCTGAGAGAATTGGAATTTTATTCTGTTCTCTGACCTTGAGGTCATGGCTGATCAAGAGGTCATTCAGTTTCATCATGAATAGTTTTTTAATTTTATCCCTCTTTCATATAACTTTTTAAATTTGCTCTACAAAATGATTAGATGATTTCAATGAAGCATATTTAAAAAAAAATTATTTCAATGATTGATTTATTGATTGATTGATTTTAAAAGCATGTCAAACTGTTGGGGGTTATTTTATGCTTAGAAATTAGGGAACTGTATATATTGTATATTTATATTTACATCTTTTGTTTAGTTTTGGAAGAGTTTTTTATAACAAAAATATGATATCAAGTATTCATATCTAATATAAATGATTTGTACATATATGGTTTCAAGTATTCCTATTAAATACTAATAATTTATATATAAGTATATGGTTTTAAGTAATTATTTCTATTTAGCTATAATCATTCATTTGTACACAGTTATATGGTTTCATGTAACTAATAATAATCCGAGGGGTGTCCTCGTGGTGTTATGGTTAAAGTGATGGACTGCGGAATCGTAGTACGCGAGTTCATACTCCCGTCGTGCTATTACGTTCACTTTTGGGCAAATACCCTTGGGAAAGGTATGAACCCCCTTATCCTCCCAGCTATGGGTTAAATAGTACCACTACTGTTCTTCTAGGAGAATGGCTTTGGCATTGAATAACCTAAAAAGAGTTGATATGCCATTAAACAAAGAAACCAAACCAAAAACTAATAATAATCCTGAGTAAACAATTATAGCTTCAAGTAACAATAATTATTGCATATAATTTACAGTTATATGGTTTCAAGTATTCATATCAAATAATAATCACTTTCAAACAGATCTTTTTGACCTGTAGATGAGACTCTGACAACAGGTACTACCACACTGTGTCAGAGTTAACCTGAGAGTAATGAAAGGGTACTTCACATTCCCCAGACTACAGCCTTAACATGTATTTTAATATCATACCTACATACCCTCTGTTTTTGATGAGGAAGTCCTTACCTCTCAGTAAGGAATACAGTCAGCATATTTTCAGCCTCACTGACAAAACAAGAAAGGCAAGAATTAATCAAAGCAAACAATTATTTTTTTAAATAAATGAGGATTTTATTGATTTATTTCATAGTCTTTTAGTGCCTCATTGAAGACTAATTTTGATTTTTTTTCATGATTCTAGATATAGAAATTTTAACCAATATTTGTAAGGTTTTAATACTTATAATTTTTTTCAGTAAAATAACGAAAAAATATAAAGAGAAAAATTATTTCATCAATAAAATGTCTGAATTGCATAAATAAGAAAACTGTCAACATATAAAAGAGTTGGTCTCATTGCTTCTTATGGAAAAAAAAGACTTTCACAAAAAACATTAATGTGTTTGTTACAAATCTCTAATCACCATTGACAACAAATTTTCAAGCATACAATTATCACGAAAAAGCCTTAAACAAATCTCTAATCACCATTGACAACATAATTTCAAACATACCATTATCACGTGAATACTTTTAACAAATCTCTAATCACAACATAATTTCAAGCATACCATTATCACATAAATACCTTTAACAAAATCTCTAATCATCATTGACAACATAATTTCAAGCATACCATTATCATGTAAATACCTTTAACAAATCTCAAATCACCAATGACAACATAATTTCAAGCATACCATTATCACGTAAATACCTGTAACAAATCTCTAATCACCATTGACAACATAATTTCAAGCATACCATTATCAAGTAAATCTTGCCCCTTCTATTAATAACTTGGAAATGAAGTAAATATTTTGTTTCATAAATATTTCTTATTCAATATTCATCCACAAATACATTTGAAAAAAGGTCAATTTTTGTTTGATATTTTTTAGGTGACAAATATTGGAAGACTGTTATATACTAATTCACAGGAAGAGACGAATAAGTGACATTAGGTTTAAGATTCCAAATTTCCACGACTAGATAGTTCTAATTACTGGCAAAATTGATTTAAAAAATAGAAAATTCTTAGTTAAGTGTATCTAGTGAGCTGGTAATTTCAAGTTCAATCCCTGAGTCTTGAGTTGAATTGTAACAAAGAAACTAATCGATGCAAAAAGTGGCCCAAGGTTCAGTACATTTAGTGTAACTCTTAAAATTAGCATTAATTTGCATACGAGTGGTACTAGTTGGATATTGGTCAATAGTCTGCATAGATTACAGGCAAGTTAGCCATATAATGCTGAGATTTTGTCAATAGGGAAAAAGTGCTCCTGAGGTGTGGACAGTGAGAAAAAGAGGATCGACATTTAATATACTGCACAATATAAATCTACCAAAAATTATCTTATGTATTCTTATGTGAAACTGAAGAATATGCATAAAAAATTAGGAACAAAAAAATACTATGAATAGTAAAAATAGTAGAGTTGGCGACTGTAGTCGAGGGCAACCCAAAGGCTCCCTTTTCAATAGCTACTACACCTTCCCCTGGATTGCTCCACTTTACCCTTGATACATACCTTATAATGCTGAGTGTTAAAGCAAGGAGATATTAAGTACCATTTTTTAAGGGTTTTGGTATGACTCAACCTGGGACTGAACACCGGTCTCCTGGGCCATTGGCAAACACTCTAACCAATAGACCACTTAAAATGGTTCATAAAGTAGGGTGAATAAAAGGATAGGGATCCACATGGGGTGAATTTACAAGTTTGTATTTATAAATTCCTTTATATCACATGTGAACAAATATCACGGAATAATGTCAACTAGTTGCCAGATATCATACACTGAGCAGAAAGTTTGATTGGGTCTGAGAGTCACTGGTGATGTGTTGTTTACCTACAACCTGTTCAAAACATACAAATTATCTAAATGAATAAACGATCTAACTCTGACATTGTTAAAATTTTTCAACATCACAAATCTGCAACCTAATATTTGTGATCTCCTCACTACCCATCATGCTTCCCATTAAAAAGATAATTCAAAAATTAAAAGTACATTTGCACTTATACTTTACTGAATTTTTTTCTTGTGTGAATTATATTAAACACTAATAAATTAGATGCCTTGTCGTTTAGTATTCAACTAATTTATTTGTAAGTGAATGAAAATTAAATTTGGTTAAAAGGTGAACATCAAGTAAAATGTTTGAGAAGCCCTCATTTAGACGGTCAGTCTATGACTATTAATAAACAGCACTGATAGTTGATCAGTGCTGTTTACTAACAGTCATAGACTGACCGTCTAAATCAGGGCTTCCCAAACTTTTAATTTTCATTTGATTTAATTTTCATTCACTTACAAAGAAAATGTTTCTGATGATATTGTTTACTTTGAAATTCCTGTTCAGCAGCTGCTTTACTAATTAAGCTATCAGAGCTTGGCAGAAGACAAAATATCATCTTTAAACTTATTCTATATGAGAGCAATAGTCTGAAAATGAAAAACAATTGAAGATAAAATTATTGTACTCAAAAAAAATTGTGCTTCATTCAATAAAAATTTAAGATATTATTTGTGAGTGGTTTGTAAGGAACAATACAGAATTGGTTTATTTAACTGATCAGAATCTCAGCAAAAAGTTATAGTAAAGTTAGAAGATACTTGCATGGATCCCTATGATATTAACAACTTGAACATTATCAACAAAGTAGAGAGGGATAAAATACAAGAATTTTGTTATGTATGAGAAAATATATCTCCAAGAAATAACTGCAAACAAATATTTTGCAAGTAAATATTCATAAATTCATGTCCAAATATATTTTCTTAACTTTTATATTCCTCTGATACAATTATGCATACATTTTGTTCATATTCTCAAATGTAAATTTCAGAGAAATTTATGGTAGAAAACTACATGTTTCAAAACATTTTATACCATTTGAGACATACAAAATGTTTAAGAAAAAATGGCATCATTTTGTAATTTAATAACTAGACAAATTCTTGTTCAAATAATCTCTTGTTTTAACAGCATGTGTAGAAACAACTAAAAATTCTATGATTAATGTTTCAATGCCTTTTCTTTTCTAGAGAATGGCATTTCTATAAAAACAAAAAAATCAAACTTCAAATGTAGAATTCTAACTTATTTCTAAAAATGCTGTTAAAATTTAAGATCATTTGAATGAGAATTGGTCTCATTATTAGATAATGAAAGGATATAAATTTTTATGAAATATTGTGTAAATCTCAAATGGTATAACATTTTATTGAAGTAGCCTGAATCTCACCAATTTTTCAAGTGTTCAGACATCAGTCATACTACTGTATATAAAAAGAACTATTTAAAGAGAAATATATAGAATATTATTTTAAGACTAAATTCCCATATAGTAAATTTGTACATAGTAAAAGGTATAATTAAAGTAGAAAATACATACATATATTCTACTAATAAACATGAGTCATCATTTAGTTTTTCTAGGAAGAAAACTACACTTCATTTAATCTTTACAATTATTAGGTTGTTGAAAAAATAATGGCTTATTTTATCATTCTACATTTTAATCTTATTGCAATATGATATATATTGACTATTTATTTTAATAAATATAATTTGCACTAGAACATTTAGAATCTATAGAGTGTTTTTTGGTTCTGATTGGTTGATTTTAACAAGCAAATTGTCTAGGGTTATCTTATGCCTAATGGTTAGGGAATCACGTTCATTGTACATTTATAATTACATTTTTGTGTAGTTGTTTCTTAAGAGTTTTTTTTAAGAATCAGCCCTACCCAATAGAAATAATTTGCACATATTTCCACAGTTTCAAGTATTCTTATCTAATACTAATAATTATATGGTTTCAATAAATTATTTCTATTCAATAATGATCATTTGTTTATACACAGTTATATGGTTTCAAGTAACAAATGATAATAATCCTTAGTAAACAATATAGCTTCAGGCAATGATTCTTGATACTAATAATTTGCACAGTTATATGGCATCAAGTACTCCTACCCAATAATAATAATATTCAAACAGATCTATATGACCAATGAATAGGAGGTAATACTACTCCAAGTCAGGTCAGTCTTAGGTTTTGAGGTTCTAAAATGAAGTTGACCCAAAGATAAAGAAGACAAGGAGCATTCCCCAAGAGTTGCAATGGCCCAGTCAGCTGGGGCTGAAGAATACACCAACTGCATCTCTGCAGAAGAGTAAGACTCTCCCAATGAGTGTCCTGAATATGACACTAAACACTGATGGTAAGTTTCCTGTAATGCTGGAGCTTTGGAAAATGCAGAATACCCCTTCATTGCCATTGTTCCCAGGTCCACTCTGGCTCAGAGTGATAGCACCTGATAGGGTCCTATCTATAGGTCAAAAAGAATTAAACTGTGTACTTATGCTAAACTGATTTGTTTGAAAAAACAGTTTTTACATTTAATGGTGTGTAAATAAATGATGGATGTTTAATTGAATTGTTAGTAATACATAGCAATACTTGGAATCATTTAAATTTGTTGACTAATCTGAATAGCTTAAAATAGAAATGTTTTTGACATTTAAACTGTAGTTATGCTAAACTGAATTGTTTGAAATAGAACTGTTTGTATATATAAAAATGGATCTGGCATTAAATAAACTACAATGGTTGATATGCCATAAAACCAAACCAAACCAAGGGTTGCAAACAATCAAAGAGTTTATAGAGAAAGAATTAAGGCCAAATTATTCAAGGAATTCCTCCAAAAATAAAAGCTTTTACAACTTCAAAACATTTGAAGCAAATCAGGAAAGTAAAGAAACTCAACACAAATTCAGTGAAAATAAAAAATGGATTCAGTTAAACCTGAAGGCAATCTGCATTATAATTTCACTGCAATGAAATTCCTAAACATTTTCCTAAATCAACATTACGCTGATAAAAAATTACAGTCCATATATAATGTTCTTTGATAAGTTTTCTGTTGCAAGAAAGAAATATCACAGAAACTGGCAGGGTTGTACAAATAAGAAATATGAAATAAGATCAGCACTGGTCAGTCACATAAGACCCTTTTTAGATCCATGATAATTCTTTGCTAAACATTTTCCAAATCACAGAGCCAAAACTCAAAGGACTGGATGTCTTGTTGGTAAGGCTTAGAATATGCTGACTGTATCCCCTGAAGAGGAGTAAGACCCCCTCCCAAAAGGGATATTCTAGGTATAACACTAAACTGCATTTGATGGTGAAACTTCAGTTCTAGATATTTGGGGAGCTTAGAGTACCCCTTCATTGCCATCACTCCCAGGTTCACTCCTATCAAAGAGTCAAATAAATTTGAGAATTAATTTTTTTTTTTTTTAATTTATCGCGGACTTTTTGTCCTCATCTTGGTAGTTTTTGTGTTGTTTCTTCTTTCACTACGTTTCGGCCAAATTTCACCTCTGGCCTTCTTCAGGTGATTTACTGTGACCTCGGATAGGAATGCTGAGTCTTGTAACCGTATCCCCAGTAATTACTGCCTTCCATAGTTGTTGTCTATCGCACCATTACTCTATCAACAGTTTAAAATTTAATTCAGCGTTAAATGACCTGAAAAGGTTTGATTCACTATAAAACAAACCAACCAGTCATTATTTCCAAAAAAGAAAAAAGAATGATGCCCTAATATTCAATCTATAAAAAATACTTTATTTAATATATATATATATATGTACTACATTAGAACATTGTTAAAATTTCAAATGCCATTTTACAACACATAGAAATTTTGTTCATGTATCATTTGTCTAATCATTTTATCCAGTAAGGTTTGATATGTTGTAGATACCAAAATTGTCAATAAATGATGCAATTTGGAGAAAAATAGAAACACTCAAGCTGATATGATTGTAACTTTACAACAAAATTTGACTATACATAGACTATGAGTAAATTATCTACACTATAATTCTGCTTTTGTGTATATATCATTCTTATGGGCTCCTTTTTACTCCGAATCAGAGTGTAGGATCTATGCCCTCTGAGAAAGAATTAGTCATGCTTTCTGATCAAGAAACCTACATAATACAATTAAGTGAGAAGGTATATGGAAAAGTGAAGGGAGGGAAAAAGAGAATGTGAGAAAGAGAAAAAGAGAAAATGAAAGAGAGAGAGACAGACAGAAAGTGAATGTGAAGGAGAGAAAGAGAAGAGAAAAAGAGAAAGTGAAAGAGAGAAAAAGAGGGAAAAAGAAAATGTAAAGGAGAGAAAGAGAGGGAAAAAGATAGTGTGTTGGGGAAAAAGAGAATGTGAACAAAAAAAAGTATGCAGTAAGAAAGTTATGTTTTATCTCCATTCCTTCCTTCCTTCCTTCCTTCCTTCCTTCCTTCCCTCTCATTCTCTCTCTCTCTATATATATATATATAAATATAGGCACCATTTTCTCTTTTAAATATGTTTAATTAAATAAGACAGACACTTTGTGTCTGTGTATTCTATCTTTGATCTGTTCAAGTTTTCGAATGAGTTATTTGACTCCTGGATGGAATTAATTCAGAAAGGTGTAGTTATTTTCCAAAGTGCTTTCAGCTGCAACTAGAGTCATCTTCAAGGGAAAGAATAATGAAATGACAAACCCAATAACAAGCTATATATATTTATATAAAGAGTAGGAGGAAGAACAAATGGAAGAGGAATTTACAGAAGAAACGAATTTTACTCAAGGTAAAAGGAAGAATTGGCAGGAAAAGTGTTAAAGGCATTTTAGAATATGACTGCTAAACTCAAAGTTGATCTTATTTAAGGAAGGTTTGTTAATCTTTACATAGAGAACTTCAAGACAAAGAGAGACAGTATTGCTGTCTGGATATGAAGGAACAATGAACAAAAGATTGAAAAACAGATAGGGATAAAAAGACATGAAAATTAGGTATGGAGAGATATAACAAAAAAAAAGATAAAAGAGAAGATTCAATAGAAAATATTTATGCATTCCTAATTCTTCTTTGGCATATGAAACTAATCCATGTTTATAGAATATTTAGATAAATATATGTACAAGCAAGAAAAATTTAAAGGAATAAGGAAGAGAATGTGAAGATACAGGAAAAGGATAAGAGAAAAAGCATTGGATAATAGATAATCTTAGTTTTCAACACTAATGGAATTTCCATGTGTTCAACTAATATGGACTGGCAATGAAGATTAGAAGGGATGAGGAAGAGAGTGTAAAGATACAGGTAAAGGCATGAGAGAAGAGAAAATGCATGAGATAATGGATCATCTTAGATGTCAACATACAATGGAATTTCTATGTGTCCAGCTAATATGGACAGGCAATGAATATTAGTGGGGATAAGGGAGATAATAAGAAGATACAGGCAAATGATTGTGAGAAAAGCAATGACATAAGATAATGGATAATCTTAATAGTCAACACTAATGGAATTTTCATGAGTCCAGCCTATATGGATTGGCAATGAATATTAGAGGGGATAAGGGAGATAATAAGAAGACAAACAAAGAGTAAAGAAGATCAGTGGCATGAGATAATAGATAATCTTCGTCATGAACACCTGTGGCTCAAGATAGTGTTTGATAATTTGACAATATTCCAAATTATATGTCTTTGGATATTTATTCTATTCACAAATTGTTCATATATATATATATATATATATATATAGACATGCAGAACACTGCTGGAGAAGCAGGGACGACCTCATAAGTGATGTACTCCTATGGACCCCCACATATGGCCGGGCAAAAGCAGGACGACCAGCATGAACATACATTCAGCAGCTATGTGAGGATACGAGATGTAGCCCTGAAGACCTACCAGAGGCGATGAACGATAGGGAAAAGTGGTGAGAGAGGGTCAGGGATATCCGTGCTAGTGGCACGACAAGATGATGATATATATATATATATATATATAATAAATGAATATATATTAATTTCTATAGATATTTAATAGCATGGAAGCTTATCTGCGACCCCTGGTTTCATGCTGTCTTTATACAACAATCATCAGGCAGAAAAAGAAAGATTTGGGAGAAATTGAAAAAATTGAAAAATACAGCGAAAAGAATGTTTACGTTAGAATTGCATATAATTTTTGGTGTGTGTGTGTGTGTGTGTGTATAGATTATATTTGCATTTTGTTGTGTGTGGCCATATATGTGATTGCTAGTATGTGTATGTTTATGATGATACATGCGCCACGTGGTAGATTTGAGGTTGTCTCATGAATATATGAGCAGTGATGTGTAGCAGAGGGTAACAGAAGTCACAAGACGGGGATTTGGCAGAATAAAAAAAATTTTATGTGTAGAAATGCTTTTAACTAAGGGACAAAATTATCATTATCATTGCATTATGAAGAAAATGAAGTTTTGATTTGACATATAAGTATAATAGATGAAAATGGAGGTGCCCGTAGTGTAATGGTTATCCTCGTAGGGAATGGACACGGTGACACGAGTTCAAATCCTGGACGAGACTGATAGCATTTCACATAGCACTAATACCCTTGGGAAAGGTATGAATCCAATTATTCTCCCTCCAGCTATGGGTAAATAGTACGGCAGACTAGGTTCTTCAGCCTTGGTGGGGCTACTAGTCTAGGAGAAGGAAAACTCTGAATTCAAACCTGTTAAACTCTGCTTAAAAAATTGACCTTGTGTCATATCCTGCCCGAGCAGAGGGGTCAGGTAAATATGATAATAGATGAAAATGGATGCTGGATCTAAAATGTAAGAATAATAGGTGAGGTGGAAATATCATGGTGTTAAGAGACATGGTATATTGTTATATACTATGGTTTATTATGCAATACTAGTATTCATATGTTGGAATATGTTCTGTGTTAAACTGCAATATGTACATTATAATGATTTGTATTCGTTGCCAATGTTATGCTAATGTTATATTATGTATATGTTATTGTAATCTATGATGGTATATACATAAGGAATATGGTAAATATACTGTATAAAGAGGTACTTTTAACAAACATGAAATTATGGCTAACATTATATCAACAGGTGGTGAAGGTGTTTGGAAATGGATATAAAGGTTCAATGGAGGAAATGCTACTTACAGTGCATCAGGTGTGTTGAGGGATTATTCATGAAGGACTGTAGGGGTTTTTAGTGATAGAGGTGTTATTGTGGTGGTGGTGGTAGAGATAGATTATGTGTATGGGTCAAAATACAAAAGTAGACATTTGTTCTCATGTCAGCATTTAGATAATATTTCTGATATTTTGTTGAGCAGGATCTTTATGTGATGGGTGAGTGATAATTGCAAATTTCTCATGGAGACAAAGAAGACATTTTTTTAATGTCCTGCTGTAGGGGAGTGCTAGTTTTAGTATTTCCCAGGTAATGGTGGGTGAGGCTTTCATGTCCTTAAGATGCTAGATCTGTGTGGATAAAGAAGTATTAGTTGAATAACTTCTGTTGGAGATGGAAAGTTTTGATAATTTTGTCCCTTAGTTAAAAGCATCACTAAACACAATTTTTTTTTTATTTGGCCAAATCCCCGTCTTGTGACTTCCACTACCTTCAGCTACATTTTGCAACACATATATTCATGAGACAACCTCAAATCTATCACGCAGCGCATGTATCATCTTACACACACATACTAACAATCACATATATGACTACACACAACAATACACAAATATAATCTACGTACCCACACACACACACACAAAAAAAAAAGAGTTATACGCAATTCTATAGTAGTATAAAGATGGCATGAAATATCTATAGAAATGAATATATACTTATTTATTATTATATAATAGCTCTATCAGAGATATTGAGCACTCTCCGAATTATACCGTATTTGGTCTGCCACAAACCCACTAAGTGAGATAGTGACAACCATACACTGTTGTAATATATATATTTCTTCCAAGATGTAGCTGTGTCCATACTACTAAATGGATGCACCACATGAAGACTAACAAAACATGTTGAGAAAAAGCTAGATGGGAAATGCACAAGAATGCTTGTCTTCAACAAATCCTGGAAGCAACACACCACAAAACAGCATCTGTATAGCTACCTACCTCCTATCTCACAAACTATACAAGTAAAACCAATGATACATGAGAAGCACTGTTGTAGAAGCAAGGAAGAACTCATAAGTGACATTTTCTCATGGATTCTTGCACATGGGCCCACCAGCAAAGACTTATTTACATCAGCTCTGTACAGACTCAGGATACAACCTAGAAAACCTAGAGCAATGTATGATAGAGATGGGTGGAGTGAGAGAGTGAGGGAATCCTATGCTGTCAGTGCAACTTGATGATCATGATGATGATGATTAGATAGATAGAAAGATACAAAGATAGATAGATAGATAGATTGGGTCATCATAATTAGTTTCTGTTTTAGTAAAATATAATCTATTAAAGAATAATTTAACGATGAATTAATTTCAAACAATAGCATATATGCCATTATTTTTAGTCCCCTCTTGCCATTTATTAAATAACATGTTGATTCCTCTCAAAAAAAAATTCAGCTGGTTTCAAGCTAATGAAGTTTTCCACAAATATTTTCACCTGATGTTCTTGAGAAAATTTTTTGTCATTTTGAGCATTTTGTAGGGAATCAAAAAAATAAAAATAATGACCAATTTTTCATCACCTATAATGATGATCGTGAGAAGGTGGCCATTTTTTCGTCTTGAAAAAAACTTGTCACTATAGATATGTAATCTTCTTTATTTTTCTCACAAAAGTATGAGGAACCCAAGAACCCAGCTTGCTCACTTTTCTAATCTTTTTCCAGCGGCAGCAGATTGTGGAAGGTGATGTGTTGGGGTCTCATGCTAATTCTTCAGTATATTTGCATGGGTTGCATTCTACCAATTCTCTTAAGGCATTTTGATCAAAGTCTGATGAGTGTCCTGTTTCAAGTTCATCTCACAACGACATATCACCAGAACAAAACTTTGAAAATCAGTTTCACACAAGGTGGTCGGTAATGACAACTTGGCCATAAACATAAGAAATTTTATTAGCTGTTTCCATAATGTTTTTGTTATTCTTAAATTCCCACAACATTACATGTTGAATATGCACTTTCAGTTCCTCCATTTTAGGGGCTTTAGATCATAGATTAAATTATGATGTGCACTCTTTCACTGTTGAAAAAAAAAAAAGATGGATGAAGACCCTATTTAGTAAGGTAATTTCTGGTTATGTTTAAAACATAGGAAGTTTGAAATATGCTTTTACAACTTGCTTTTAAAAAAACAGAAATTATTTATGATTAATAGAGAGATAGAAAAAAAATGAGAGTAGAAACAAATTTAGGCCACTTTCATGTTTCACTATTAATTCATATATTAATACACTCGTTTAGAACTACATACCTAACTATCTACCATTTGTATATGTCACACTTTCCGTTATAGATATGAGAAAGAGAGATATGTTAAATATGCTGCTAAGAGAGGAGCCAGTAGCGAGACTAAGCTAAGTAAAACCTAAAACCTCTTCTACTACATGGGTCAACATTTATTATCTACCTACTAAGGAGTATAAGGATTGTGTCACAGAGAAAAGGGAGAATGATATCTATATATTCACAAAAAAGAGAGAAGAAATAAAATACAGAAAACATGTCTGCTTTCTGGCCTTTCCCACTAGCAAAAGTCTTCCCTCCCTTCTATCCAACTACAAGAAATGTTTGAGGAAAGAACAGTCACCATAGCATATAGACTTAACCATGATAGGAAAAAGGTTCAGTAACAGGGTGGGAATTTCATTTATTTATTTAATTTTCCTGATTTATTTTGTTGTATTGTATAAAGGTAAATATTGTATATGTCATTTGGATATATGTACACATATAAGTAAAACAATGTATATGCATTTACCGAATCCCTTTGACACAAGGTCAATTTTTTAGGCCGACTACAACTGGTTTGAATTCAGAGGTTTCCTTGTCCAAGACTAGTAGCTTAACCAAGGCTAAAGAACCCCATCTATCTGACTCATATTTGGAGTGACGAGAACAGATAATTCATGCCACTCACAAGGGCATTGGCACAAAGTGAATCACCAACAGCCTTATCCAGGTTCAGGTCACCAGTTCTATTTCCTAGAAAGATAACATTATGCTAAGTGCACCTTTAGCTTTATATGTACCTTATGAATAAACCTTATATGTACCTTATAAATAAACCTTAAAAGTGTTATATTGATCTTTACTCTTTGGTGATTGCTTTAAATTAAACTATGAAATTTCCATAAGTTGGTTAATGGATGAATTTAAATGACATGTCAACCTGTCTAAATTCATTTCATGCCTAGGAGTATCACATTCATTGTACATTCATATTTACATTTTTTGTGTAGTTGATTTTTAAGAATTCTTTTTTGCACAGGGTCCTAACCAAAATAAATAATTTTTAGAACAGATCTATTTGACATATAGAGGTGACCCTAACAAGTACTACCACTATAAGTCAAAGTTGACCTGGGAGTAATGGCAATGAATGGGTACTTCACAATCCACAGGTTCAGTTAGTCAATAAATTAACAGAATCTGTTTATATATGAGTTTAATAATGGTCATAAGGAAACGAAAAGAAAAATTTCAATTCTATTCTAATCAAGGGAGGACCAACTCTCCATTAAATGGCAAGCCTCTGAAATTAATAGACCAGTTTATATACCTTGGTAGCAATATCTCATCTACTGAAAGTGATATTAACATACACATAGGTAAAATTAACGGGTTAATGACCATACGGAAATCTGATCTCTCTGATGAAATAAAACAGGAATTCTTCCATGTTGTAGCCATGTCCATACTGTACTGTTACAATATCAAATAAAAGGTTGTAACACTACAGTTCTCAAATAGAAGGTTATGGTCTCAATAGACGTTTGTATTACAACTACAGCACAGTAACTTATTCCACCAAATGTCTAGCGGGTCTATGAGTGTCACACTGCTTTAAGTGTCAATCACACCTCTGTTGTAACCTTCATCTTGATGAAAAGAAAAATAAGTGACGAATCCACTAAAACACCATCATGGCTTGCGAATACAAAAGTTTACTCATTAGTGATTACAGTCATCAAGAAGAGTATGAAAAATGAGTACACCATCTTAGCTAGACAGAGAGCAATAAAACATTGTGAGAAGAGAGAGAGCAGACGCAGACCTTGAATTATCTTTCTCATTTTCTGTTGTAGTTCTAACATATCTTTGCTCACTGGTTCTGTCTTCACAGCTTGCAGTGAGTGTGAGTGCTCTTTGCAGGAGCTCACTCCAAAATGGAGGTTGTAATTTTCAGCCGTCTTCACATCATCATAGCTGGTGTTCAACTGCCGTCTTTACATCTTCGCATCCCATAGCCAACTGACTCCTTTTCTGTTTTCTATCCAGTGCCCACTCTTAACAGCTTTTCTGTTAGAGTCTCCTCCAGCCAATCAGAGCTAGTGGCCAAATTTTCTTGATACATTTCTATTTTCAAATAAGGCGCCAGCTGCTCTGATGATCTGGATTTTGGGAACCTACCTTTCTCTCTCTCTGTCTCTTTACTTGTCTTGATTATCTTTCTCGTATATGCTCCTTACTTTTCCATTGTCTCATCACCATTGACTATTAAAAAAATCAACAGGAATCCTTAATTTTACAGTAACACTGTATAGTTGCACCATTTAGACTCTAACAAAATGCTTGAAGAAAAAGCTAGATGAGAATTACATAAGGATGCTGTGTGCTATTTTGAACAAATTCTAGAAGCAGCACTTAACAAAACAATACCTGTAAGGCCACTTGCCTCCTATCTCACAAACCATGCAAGTAAGACAAATAAGACATGCTTGACTTTGTTGGAGAAATAAGGACAAACCCATTAGCAACATTTTCCTATGGACTCCTAAACATGGACACACCAGCAAAAACTTACATAGCTCAGCTTTGTGCAGACACTTGGTGCTGTCTAGAGGACTTAACAAGAGCAATGAGTGGTAGGATGGATGGTGAAGGAGAATTAAAGGAATCTGTGTTGTCAGCACACCATGTTAATGATATATAATAGTATTTTTTTGGTCAAACACATTCTACATAGAATAACATTTTTACTGGTAAAAGACAATGATGAAAAGAGAGATGAGTGAGAGAATCAAAGATCAAAGAAAACATTTCATCAAAAAAAAAAAAAGAAGAAGTGATGTAAACATTTCATATCAAAGGTTAAGGATGAAGAAAATCTTTTACAAGGTAAAAAATATTCTAAGATCTAAAGTTGTAATCCAAAATAGTCAATCAAATAAAATATGAAACCCTTTTTGCCTACACAACAGATAAAAATGTAAATGAGGAAGAGAATAAAAAATCTGACATATGCAAAGAAACCTATTGCTTTTGAATGTTTTATTAACCAAGTCTCATGTCACAGCCTTGAACAATCTTAAGAAATATTCCTAATCTGCTAAATCCCTACCGAAAGTCTCAGGGAGCAAGAATCCAGAAGCAGGAAGTGATATCCAGTTCTGAGAAAATGGTGAGCTCCCAATTCCCTTGCCAATAAGCTACTTAGTTTCAGTTCAAAAAGCCTCAGCTTTTCCTTCATAATAATAGCAAAAAGAAAGTAGATAAGGTGATTTTACCTTGGAAAAATATATTAGAAACAAACTATTATTGGAATGGCATTAAGCAATGCAAATCTCTATAGAATATACTTGGTTTGTGAAATAAAACAAAATCAATAGCTTTTGGCAAAAGCACACACTCACACACACAGTCATTTTAAAAATAAATCTAATAATGCATAAAGTTTTAAATTATAGACATATTTTCTTTCTTTTTCACATAAAGAATTGTAGTAAATGCTGAGTGTAGCAGTACATTTAGTACAGAGATAGCATAATGTGTCACCTTTTAGCCAAGTGCGACAAATATAGTTGAGACCCACCATTATGTATATCGATGATTGATGAATAGATAACCAGTTGACAGTAAAAATATATCCTTCTTAAAATGTATAATAAATCACAAATACAACCAGTAAGCAAAAATGGGCTATAATTATGGCAGCAAGGCTTTTGTTTATGAATGGCTTGGTGGCTTCAATTTTGAAATTTATTTCAGCAAGTTAAAAAAGAAAACAGCTAAATGGTTAGAATATCAGAATAGGAAATGGGAAAAAATGTTTCAGTTCTCATCCTCTTTACCATTACAAAAAGGCATGAACATTGACCTATATAAACATACAGAACTGAATACAACAAAACTTTGCTGTCTTCTATTGTATAATCATAGCCTTTCTACACCTACTCCTAGGAACGACAATAAACTTCTCTGGCAATCTGGGGAGTGTGGAGAACTCCATTCTGACCCAGAGTGGTAGTACCCGTTAGGGTCATATTTATGGTTCATATAGATCTGTTCAAAGATAATTCACATTCAACTGGAATATTTGATGCCATATAACTGTGCAAATTATTTGTATTAAGAATAATTACTTCAAGCTATAATTGTTTACTGAATATTATTATAAGTTACCTGAAACCATATAACTGTGTGCAAACAAATGACAATAATTAAATAGAAATGATTACTTGAAACCATATAATTAATATTAGAACACTTAAAACCATACAGCTGTATGCAAATTATTCATACTAGATAGGAATACTTGATATCATAAAACTGTGAGTAAAAAAAAACTCTTAAAAAATTATACACAAAATATAAATATAATTATACATTAAAAGCATTTGCCTTATCTCTTGGCATAAAACAACCCTAGACAGGTTGAAATGCCATAAAAATAAATCAACCCTTCTGCTAGGATGAGATGAGGATGGCTTGAAATTATATTGTACCAGTAATTTAAAAAATTTAACCTAGTTTGTTCAAGGAATATTTTATGAGGAGAGAATATTCAGCAATTGAATGAAAATGTTTTGCATCTTATCTGTTATAAGTTCATTTACAGCTAAATAAAAAAACCAAGGTGAACATCCTTATCAAATTCCATAATTTTTGCCAGGGGAAATAGTACCAGACCACACTGCCTCATATCAAAGTATTACTCCCCAGTAATTCTGCCAAAAATCAGAGTGTAGTATCTGTACATGTAGAAAGTTAATTAAATATATATATATACTCACAAGTTATGAATATGGGAATTATTAAAGATATACTTTTGTTGTGGCTTTTTAGCTTGTTTTTAAATCTTTGTATGCATAAAATAGATGTTTCTTTTACACAAAAGAAGTACAGTGTTATACTTGTACTACAGGCTTTATTGGTGAATATCATCATCATCATTATCATCATCAAAGGATGCTGACAGCACAGATTCCCTTGACTCTCTCTTGGCATCCATGCCCATTGGCCATCATTCTTGGTAAGTCGTCTAGACAACATCCAGTGTCTGCACAGAGCTGATGAATGCCAACATGGGTGTGTCCATGTATAGAGGTCCACAGAAGAACATCACTTATATGTTAATCCTTACTTGTCCAACATATATTGCTCATCGTACTTGAATAGTTTGTGAGATGGGAGGTAAGTGGCCATAAAATTGCTGTTTTGTAGGGTTCTGTTTCCAGGATTTGTTCAAAACAGTATACATTATCCTTGTGTAGTTCTCATCTAGCTTTTTCTCAAAGCGTTTTTTTTTTAAGTCCTCGTGGTGCATGCCTTGCTTTAAAGAATAATTTCAAAATGTAACAAGATCAGAAATTCTTTACCCGTCACAGGATATTGTTTTGTAGTATAACATTCAATTCTAAAACTGCAGCAATACAACAGCAGTATGAAATAATATAGTAGGATATCATAAGCATTACAGCGTCATTTAAACTAGCCCTGCCAGTGTAACATTCGGATGAGATCCAGTAACATTACAGGCTAATTTCTATCACTCTAAAAATTTCCTGACACTAGGAATTCTACTTTTATCTCTATGAATGTCAGATCCACTCCAAAATCGAGTCTTGCATACACATTCAGCAGGCTGATCACAGCATGTGCAAGCAATCCTTGATAGGACATAGAATCAAATGAGAAGAGATCTGATCAGTAAAGAACACTTTTATCTTTTTAATCAATCTCCCATGGGCATAATATTGCCAATGTGTCACTTTTCTGTCATTATTTCCGTAGAAAATGGTCAGATAAGCTACATGCTCTAGTACCGCTAATCAAGAAGTTTACAGGCAAAACTAAATTTGCCAAATCTCCCAAGATTCATCCAGATTTTTTTTTGACATCCCTCATTCTTGGCACAAGTTCCACTCAAATAACTTCTTCCTGAGAAATGTGGGACATACTCTCCTGTGATTGTTTTCCAACAGTGTGTAACCTTGAATGCTTTAAGTCCAAGACATCTGAATCATCCCTCATTTATTTCCCTACTTTCACACATCCTCAACTCTCCAATCATTCTTCCTATTAATACATCTCATTAACATATCACTATAACCTTTTAATGATTAGTGTCAAATTTGGCTTAGATCAAATCATTCTTAGTGTGTGCATATATGGAGGTGCTCGTGATGAAAGGGACATTGTTATAGGAAATGGATATGGTAAACTGAGTTCAAATCCTGGATGAGACTGTTTGCATTTCACATAGTGCTAATACCTTTGAGAAAGTTATGGATCCAACTATTCTCCTTACAGCTATTGGTAAATAGTAGAGCAGACTGGCTTTTTAACCTTGGTATGGCAGCCAAACAAAGAGAAGGAAAACTGAATTCAGAGAGTTTGTCAATATATATATATATATATATATATATATATATATATATAAGTAAGTAAGTTAGCGACTGTAGCTGAGGGCGACTTGAAGGCTCTCTTTTCAACAGCTACTACACCAATGTGTAGGGGAGGGCGCCACTCCTTTCCCTGGATTGTTCCACTTTACCCTTGATACGTACCTTATAATGCTGAGTTTTAAGCAAGGAAGTATCAAATACCATTTTTTAAGTCGTTGATATGACTCAACCTGGGATTGAACGTTGGTCTCTCAAGCCATTGGCGAACACTCCACACAATATCTTTCAAGTATAAAATAGAATAATAAAATATTCACAACCCAGAGTTTCATGTTGTCAATCCTTAGGTGCCCTTTTCAGTGCTTGCACTGGATTTCACAGAAGTGCCAAACTCTATATAGATAAACCCATCTTTTTTTATGGCAATTATGATAGTATCTGGCATAAACTATGTGTATCAGTTCTTATTTTGAATTGATGTAATGTAGTAAGATGTTTTAAATGAAAAAATACTGTTGTAGGGAGATAAAAAAAAAATAACTGGCTACCCACGTCACGAGTCGCTTGGTTACGTGAGAATTTAGACCCCTAATTCTTTCTCTTTTGCTTTCCTTTCTTGAACTTGTCTTTTAATGCTGTTTGTCAAACAAAATGGAGACGTTGTTTCCCATCCCAGCAAAGTACTCTATTTCACTTCACAATGAAAACCAGAAGACAAGATATTTACAATACTTTTTTTAATATCTTCTGTCAGACATGCTAGTTACTGAAACAGTACGTGTGATTTATTTGTTTTGGGACACGTTGTTAATTGTTGTAACATTTGTTATATGTATTCATGAAATGTTTAATTGTTTATATGAGTTTATATCGTCTTTCCTTTCGTTTATTCAGTGTTAATGTATCAATGGATATACTAATGCTTTTATTGAAACTTGGTGAGTGGGAAACGATTAAACATCCTTCCTCGCGCGAAATAGCGGCCCATAATACTTCCCAATACTGATAAAACGCTTTGAGAGAATACAGGTGTAATGATGCATCACGATTTTTTCGTTGATGATGCATGAAAAAATATCACAATACATCGCCTATTTGACGACTGAAAAAAAAGCTCAAATATTCTTTATCTGGGAAGAAAAACTAAAAAGAAAAATTGAAATAAAAATGCCAACTTTACAAGGAAAAAATTCTGCTCTTATCTATTGAGTTTTAAAATGCGAAATTAGTGTCCTTTTCCGCAACTTTACCGAGTCGATTAACTTGATCATAATGATGATGATGATGTTGATGATAACAACAACAAAAATGAGATACATTTCACCTTGTTAAAGTCAGTGGTCACAAGGCCCTTTTTGGCGCGAAACCACTGACAATAAACGTTAGTAAAGATATGGAAACGTATATCAAAAGCTATGTACACCGCCTCTTTCTGTTAACAATAAAGCTAGCTAGCCAGCCGACAATTTTTTTTTACACATACTGTTTCTTTTTCTTTCTTTTTTTCTTTCTTTGTCGTCTCGTTTCTAAATTATTGCTACCGTTTCAAAATTTTTAATTCCTCTTTCTGTTTATTTAAAATAGATACAATCTTTTCTTTAGATTTTTTTTTTAAGCCCTTTCCTCCCCCTCTTGTTTCGACAATTTGAATCAACAGTGGTTTCTTGTCCTATCAGTAGCAGCCTGATACATAACTTGATTTCAAGTGAACGAAAATATGGCAGAAACAGATTCAAAATCTATAATTTTAGAAAGACGACCCAATATAAATCTGCTGTTTAGATTTATTTTAGATTTGAATTACAAGAGAATAGAAATAACAAAGTTGTCAAAGATCAACACACAATTAGCAGATTCCGTAATACTTGTAGCAGAAAGAACTAGTTTGTGGAAATTTATTAAGGAACTGGTGATCCTGTTTCACCGAATGTCAGCAGCCCCTTGGAATTACGTGTGTCCACTATAAAAAGAGCTCCAACTGAAGATTCTTCCTCTTTTTTCCACTCCCACCGCTGTTAGCAACAGGTCCATTCGTAGCAGCCCTTGACGGCAAACGTATTTGGTACCTTCAACACCATCCAGGAGCCAAGAGCGACGAACGCATGTGCTGAGTTAAAAGGAACCAAGATCACAGCTAAGTTCCAGCAGGCATTTTATCTGCAAAACTTCACCTTACACCTTATAACAAACCTTACCTAACCTTACTCTCATACGCCTACCACCTATCAGAACATTGAACTCTTTTTTTAACTCTTACATATTCGTTGTTTGTTCCATTTGGTGTAAAACCCTGTTTGTTGTTTGTTGTATATAAATTTTGTTACACTAAAAGTCGTTCATCTCCCTTCTTCAAAAGCTGCCACCCATCTCCCTACTGCTGTTGAAGTACGGTTTATTCTTTTACAAAACGTAGGAATAAATCGGGCTTTTCGGGGCTTATAAAATTCCCCATAAGTTTTCAGTTGTGCATCGGTCAACCATTAAATCACGTGGTGATTTATAATTTCAAATGATTATTTTGTGCGGGACTTGCTTTGGCCGTTAGAGATTCGAAATTACATATTTCGTCCAATGAGAATGACTGATGCCATTCTGCCCAGTGTTGGTCGACTTATATACATAAGCGGCCCAATATTGGTAATGCCTTAAGGGGCCTTTTTACTGGGATACAGTCAGAAAAAGATGGCAGCAATAAAGCACGTATGTTGTCACACATGAGTCTTGGAGTTATTTCGACTAAACATGGTGTCAGAAGGATGAACTTGACGATAATCTGAGTACTACTTAATTTAAAACATCAAAAGATGATGTCAATCAACCCACCCCAAAGTTTTGACTGGACGGTAAGAAATTTGCATAAAGCCTTTAACGAGTGGCTTGAAGAAGTGAATCTTTTTTTTGAATTTCAGAAATTTGAAGATGAGGGTAGAGATAGTACCACTAAAGCTGCAAATGTTGAAAAGAAAAAAAGAAGTTTGTTTATTTACCTTTTAGAAAAAAAGGGTCAACAAATATACAAAACCCTTACAATTAAAAATGCAAAAGAAGAGACGATTGAAAATGATGACGAAAAAAAACTTGAAATGGTTATTGAAGCATTCAAGGACTACTGCAAACCTATGAAAACATTGACTGTAGACAGAGTGGAATTCCTACGGAAAGAACAAAGTAAAGATGAAAGCTTTGAGGACTATTTGTTAAATTTGGAATCGAGTTCTAAAGATTGTGAATGGAATAATGTCACTGAGAACGATATGATAAAATTACAAATAATAAAAGGAATACACGATAAAAAAACGCGCGAAATTCTCCTGAGGGAACCAGATCTAACCCTGACACAGTGTATTGACTGATGCAGAGCTGCAGAACAAAGTAAAATCCAGTCGCAAAAAATTGAAAAATATGAAAAGTTAAATGTCGATGACGACGCATACGAGAAAGATATCAATGCGACTGGAAGAAAAAAACAATATGATTGCATTTATTGTCAGAGAAGCCATGCAAAAGGAACCAGAAACTGTCCAGCTCATGGTCAGGAATGTTTTAGATGCAAAAGAAAAAACAATTTCGCCAAATCAAAAATTTGCAAAGGTAACGAGAGCGAGAAAAAAGTTAACGAATGTTTTCACGTTGTAGGGGAGACAATTCATAAAGTTCATACGAATTTAAAATTAAACGGGAAGCCCATTAAATTCATGATAGATTCTGGAGCAACTGTAAATGTAATTCCTGCAACATTCGTTAAGGACAACAAGATGGAGCACTTACTAAAAAAAGGTAAGAAACTTGATATTTCAGTATACGGAGGGAAAAAAAGTCAGAACCGAAAGAACAATGAGGGTAGAACTTATCAACCCTGTCAACAGAAGAAAAGTAACAGCCTCAATCATGGTTGTAAATAAGAAGGTACAACCAATTTTAAGCTGTAGTCTTTGCCAAAAGCTAAATTTAATATGGTTCAACCTAGATCAGTTTGACTCGACAGTTTCAGCTGTAGAATGCGATGACCTCAAAGAACAAGCCCTGAAAAACATCAGAAAACTAGACATTGATGATTCCATCAAAGGGATTCTACTAGAATTCCCAGACGTTTTGGAAGAGAGAGTTGGTGAATTTGAAGGGGTACTAACACTTCAAACAGAGCCAGACACAGTTCCTATACAACAACCCATAAGAGGTGTCCCATTTGCACTGGAAAAACAATTTAAACAAGAACTAGAAAAAATGATGAGGGACAATATAATTGAGAAACTGGAAGGACCTAGCTCATGGCTCAACAGCTATGTGATTGAAAGAAAATGCAGCGGAAAACTTCGGATATGTTTAGACCCCAAACCATTAAACAAGGCACTGATCAACAACTACCACTGCCAGGTACCAAGCTTGGAATCCATCACACACAGGTTTGCAAATAAAAACGCAATAAAATTTAGTAAATTGGACGTAAGAAGTGGATACTGGCATTGCAAGTTGAACGACAAGGCAAGAGAACTGACCACCTTTGGAACGCCTCGGGCAATCATCGATACAAAAGATTACCCATGGGTATCACACCAGCCAGCAAAGCATTCCAAACAAAAATGATCAAACAGTTCCAAGGGATAAACGGGGTTAGCATTATTCAAGATGACTGTCTGGTTGAAGGATTTGGAAACAACTCAGACCAAGCCATCAATAACCACAACCAGAACTTGCGGGCATATTTGCAGAGATGCAGAGAAAGAAACATAAAAATTAACCTCGACAAATGCAAATTTCTCACAGAGGAAGTCACTTACATGAGTCATACACTGACTAACACAGGTTTGAAGCCTGATGAAGAAAAAATACGGGCAATCATAGAGTTCCCAGCACCTTGCGATTTGCATAACCTAAGACGCTTCATAGGAATGGTTAAATACCTCTCGAAATTTGATCACTCACTGACGACAAAATGTGAACCGCTAAACAAGCTAACGCGGAAGGACCAGATTTTCCAATGGGCGGAGGTACAACAAAGAGCATTCGAAGACATAAAGAAAGCTATAGCAAACACACCTATCTTGGCTTACTATGACTTAGAAAAGCCAGTCACGATACAGACTGACATGTCTGATGTAGGTGTGGGAGCTGTCCTCCTACAGAATGGAAAACCAGTATCATACGCATCAAAGGTGTGGAACAACTATGAAAAGAACTACGAACCAATTGAAAAAGGGATGAGAGCCGTTGTGTTTGGACTACACAAGTTTAGTAACTATTGTTACGGAAGACATGTAACAATAGAGTCGGACCACAAACCATTAGAAGCAATCAGCAACAAGCCTCTAAGCAAAGTACCAAAAAGACTGTTAAGAATGGTGCTTTCAATACAAAAGTTTGACTATAAAATAACATACAAAAAGGGCAGTGACATAATCATTGCTGATGCTCTTTCGCGAGCCCCAGTAGAGGATGACAATTTCCAGTTTAATTTCAGTGAAGTGAATCTATTAGAATTTCTTGCTGTAAGTGAACAGACCAGAGACAGAGTCAGTGCCACCAAAGAAGATAAGGATCTACAGAAGCTCATAAAACTAATTAAACAAGGCTTCCCAATGCAATATAAAGTCCTTGAACCTCAGTTGAAGCACCTGTATAAATTCAGAGACTACCTGTCAACAAAGGATAATCTAATATTTTATAAAGACAGAGTCTTTGTACCTGCCTCAATGAGAAACGACATGAAGAAGAAGGCACACACAAGCCATTTAGCAGTTGAAAGTAACATGAGACGCGCCCTAGACACAATCTTCTGGCCAGGAATGAGACACGAAATACAGGAATGTTATATCAACTGTAAACAGTGTAGCAGATATTCTGCAAGAAATAGCAAAGAGACACTAATCACAAGACCAGTACCGGAATACCCATTCCAACGTATTGGCCTCGATACCATGACACTGGATGGAAGGAAATACCTTGTCTGTGTGGATTATTTCTCCAATTACACCTTGGTTGATCAACTTCATGGAACATCATCATGGTGCACAATCAAACTGATAAGGAAACACTTCATGAGATATGGCATCCCAGAAGAAGTTGCAAGTGATGGGGGCTCTGAATTTGATAACAAAATGATGAGAGAATTGGCCCATAAATACGGATTTAGATGGAATCCCTGCTCACCAGAGATGCCAAACTCCAATGGAATGGCAGAATCAGCTGTAAAACAAATAAAAGGCATCATAAAAAATGTAATAATGAAAACAGCGATCCTTGTCTGGCCATATTAGAATTCACCAACACACCATCAAAATCCATAGGAATGTCCCCAGCACAGAGATTCTTTGGAAGACAATTGAGAAGTGTACTGCCTACGATGAAGAAATTTCTATTCCCATTTAATGTGGAAGAAACAAAAACTAAAATACAAAAGGCAAAACAACATCAAAAGAAATACTATGACAAAAATGCCCATGACCTGATAGAATTAAGAGAAGGTGACCAGGTGACTGTGTAGCCATATGGCAAGAGCCAATATTGGAAAAGGGCAGTTGTCATAGAAAATTTTGAATACCGACGATACATGATCGAACTGGAAAATGGGAAAAGACTAGTGAGAAATAGGAGACACCTAAGACTCACAACTAAACCAAAACATAGCAACATGACGAAAACAAACCACAAACAAGATATCACCAGCAATGACAGTGAACAAAACATCAAACAGCAACAACCAGACATGGCTGAAAGACAACCACGTCTGAAGAGAGTCACCGCAGGCAAGACACCCAACCGATATGGTGAATGGCAACTCACATAAAATGAACACTTCAGACTTTTGTATGTATGGGGGATGTTGATCGACTTATATACATAAGCGGCCTAATATTGGTAATGCCTTAAGGGGCCTTTTTACTGGGACACAGTCAGAAAAAGATGGCAGCAATAAAGCACGTATGTTGTCACACATGAGTCTTGGAGTTATTTCGACTAAACACCCAAGTCACCTCCCCGGGGCAACATAAAAAGGCAGTGCTAACCATTTCTCGCCCTCTCTTTTTGCTTCCTCCTTGTTAGCAGCAAGGATTGACCACTCGACACGAGAGAGAACATTCTCTCTCTCACTCTTCCACACAGGCCTTTCAAGCAGGACAGACCTAACAATATGACAGAGCACACATTCTCTCTCTTCACTTCCTAGCAACAGGAAGAACTAGCCAACATGAGAAACCACATTCACTCTTCTTCACTTACTCTCTCTCACATATTTCAAGCAGTCCGCTAAGCACCATGAGGAGACCTCACCCAATCTATGGACCGTTGGTGTCTGGGAAATCATTCTTTCATCATTCATCTTTCCTTCTAAACCAACAGATCCTCGGAGAAACAAATTGGATATTTTCAACTCCTGTTTTAACTTTAGCATTTTAATTTCTATTCTTACGACAGCATTTCAACTCCTGCTTCTTAACTTCAGCATTTTAATTCCCGTCCTGACGATAGCATCTCAACTCTTGCTTTGACATTCAGCGTCTTAATACCGACTCTATCATTTACAACCATTTTTCTTCTTTCTGCGACTTACAGCACAAGGGTTATCTTTCTGGCTGTCATTAAACTTCTTGAAACTCCTCAATATTCTCGTCCTCATTCCTGTACTTCTTTTCTTCTTAATGTAACAAGAGCCAGACTACAATTTGCCTTTACATTAAAAACTAAACTTTGGCAACTAAATTATAGATACTCACTCTTCTTCTGTTGATTTTAACATAATTCAATTTTTTAAAGTGAATTCTTTACTTTTTTTTCATGATCTTATGAGAAAAATAGTTTAAATGAGAGACAAATTAAAAGATAAACAATTTTTAATCACTTATAATAAATTTAGCTTTTAAAATAAATGTATTGGGTTTGGGTGAAGCATAATAGTGCAATTTGCTTGTTTTTTCAAAAGAACCCATAATGTTTCGTAAAGAAAGTTTAAATGTTCTGAGTATAGTATTTGGGATATGTTATTATGGTTAAAAGCTATTTTAAGACATTTCATTATAGAATGGATATATTAAAATTAACTAGGACTCAAGAGTCATTTAAACATTGCAAAAAATTACGACATGTTTTCTTACACATTTTCTGGTTAGCATACAGACATTTCTTTTTGTGTATTTCTGTTTGTTTTTACTATGATTAAGATATAGTGTATTAAAAGAATGAGTTTTTTTTTTCTATTACGAGTATCACAATAGGTATTGTATCATATCATAACTTGACTATATTTGCAATCCCTTAAGAGAATAACCCAATTTCCAGTACAACTTGCAACTTTGTGTAGAGTCTGAATGTGTGCTTACCCCAATAATGACCTGATTTCTGGATGTTGAATGTATAGCCAAGGAAGGTAACTCCAGGAGAAATTTTTTTTAAACTGAAATTTTTTATTTATTAATGCATGTATGATATGTTATGAAAAATAATTTGATAATCTTGTAATTAGAATCAGAAAAGAAACTATACGAACATTAAAAAAGGAAAAAGAATGAAAAGAACTAATTCATAAAATTATGATACCTTTATTTTAACAGTTTGACTATTTTCTTTTTCTTTTCTATCAAGACATATTTTTAGGTATGAAATGAAATCAGAAGACCAATTATTAAAATGTACTGTTGAATATTTTTATCTTCAGGGCAAATTTCAAAACTGAACCGGCAAAATGGTAAAAATCTGAAGTTGATCAACATCTTCTGAACTGAGTAATTTTTTAAAGTTTTCCTCTCTTAGATCAATTTTTTTTTTAACAAGTACTAGTTTTTAAAAGTCTATTACTGCTTAATTGTTATTGCCATTCAATTATTTTTTCAAATAATTATAATATAAACTCTATGAATAGGAAATGACTTGATGTTAAGTTCAGCTATAGCTTCCAGCAGACTTTTAATGAAAGATTTGTTTCATAATACTGACATTGTCTACCTTTTTATCAATTTCTTTCTTTAATGACATATCAACCTTTGTGGTTTATTTTATGCCAAAGCTATTCTTGTAAAAGAATAATAGTGGTACTATTTAACCTATAGCTGGAGGGATAAAAAGGCTCATGCCTTACCCAAGGGTATTAATCCTAAAGTGAACATAATAATGCGACTAGAGTTTGAACTCACTATGGTGTCACATTCAAGCATGTTAACCACTACGCTATAGAGATTCCCTCACTATCATTTATATTCATGTAATTTCCACATTTGAATATTAATACATAAAGCAAATATTGAAATATAATAGAGATGTACAGATACTACATCACGGGGCATAAAGAAGACTGGTTTGTAGTCGATAGTTGAAAGTAGCAAAAGTCTTAGCACAAGAGATTTGTCTACAAGACAGTGCCTGCTGATTGCCCAAAGTGGAGGGTTCAGTGGAGTCGAGAGGTTATGACTAATAAGCTGCCGGGCATTTTTCCTTTCTTGTGTTCTTCATGATTTTTTATCAGACTAAACCAAGTGTAATGCTACAATATATTAAGAAAAATAATAATATAAAGTGAGACAGATAATGAGGGAAAGAGAAAGAGGGTGAGAAAAAGAAAGAAAGGGAGAAGAGTAAAACACACAGATTTAAATTTGATGTCAGAGGCAAAGTAGGAGAAAAGGTAGAAGCAAAAGACAAAAGGAAAGAGGGGAAAGGGCAGAGGCAAATGAGAAGAAGAAAAGGCAAGGTCATAGTGGAAAGGGCAGAGGTAAAGAAGAGGAAGGGCTGGTGTAAAGGAGAAGAGGAAAGGAGACAGTCATAAGTAAAGAGAAAAGAGCAAAGGTAAAGAAAAAAAGGGAAGAGCTGAAGTAAATAAAAAGAGGAAAGGGCAGAGGTAAAAGAGAAGAGGAAAGGGTAAAGGAAAAGAAGAAGAAGAAAGTGGAGAGCTAAAGGGAAAGAGGAAAGACAGAAGTAAAAGAAAAGAGGAAAAGGCAGAGGTAAAGGAGAAGAGGAAAAGGCAGAGGTAAAAGAAAAGAAAAGGCAGAGATAAAAGAAGAGAGGAAAAGGCAGAGATAAAAGAAAAGAGGAAAGGGCAGAGGTAAAGGAGGAGAGGAAAAGGCAGAGGTAAAGGAGAAGAGGAAAAGGCAGAGATAAAAGAAAAGAAGAAAGAGCAGAGGTAAAAGAAGAGAGGAAAAGGCAGAGGTAAAAGAAAAGAGGAAAGGGCAGAGTCAAAGGAGAAGAGGAAAGGATAAAGGAAAAGAAGAAGAGGAAAGGGGACAGCTAAAAGAAAAGAGGAAAAGGCAGAGGTAAAGGAGAAGAGGAAAGGGGAGAGCTAAAAGAAAAGAGGAAAAGGCAGAGGTAAAGGAGAAGAGGAAAGAGGAGAGCTAAAGGAAAAGAGGAAAAGGCAGAGGTAAAGGAGAAGAGGAAAGAGGAGAGCTAAAGGAAAAGAGGAAAAGGCAGAGGAAGAGGAAAGAGGAGAGCTAAAGGAAAAGAGGAAAAGGCAGAGGTAAAGGAGAAGAGGAAAGAGGAGAGCTAAAGGAAAAGAAGAAAAGGCAGAAGTTAAAGAAAAGAGGAAAAGAGCAAACTTTCTTTTTTGAATGTCTGCAGAATATTTATATTCAGAGAAAGCAAATAAAAATTACCATATTCATTCAATGGAGAAAAGACAAGATATCACATATGCACCTCAGTATAAAAACAAAGAATTCCCAACAAAGAAATTTTTTTTATTGTATCACAAAAATACCAAATACAAAGGAAAAGTTGTTTTCATCAAAATTGTTGATTTTTACTCCTCATTAATGAAAACTTTTCACGTCACAATACAAAATGATGAACTGTAAATCCTACTGGATTACTTTTTCATAACATTTCAGAAAGAGATACAAACAGATATTTTACGGCTAAAGACCAAGTCTAACTGAAAGAAAATCAATTCAGTTGATATATTATCACCAAGGTGTACTGACAGAATGGATTCCCTTGACTCTGTCTTGCCATCCATCCCTATCATTCAAGGTAAGTCTTCTAGACGGCATCTGGTGCCTGCACAGAGATGATGAATGTAAATTTTTGCAGGTCAGCCAAATCTAGTGAATCCATGAGTGGGAATCCATACGAAAACATTAAGCTGAAATCAGTACAATTTCAAATAGGAGAAAACAGAAGATGGAGTTCCACAAATTTTCTGCCAAGAAAAACAGCATTCAAAATGCTGTTTTTTACCTGGTGTCTAACACTGAATGGAAATATGTATCTACCTTCCTAAGCAGTGGAGTCCTTATGGCGAAGTGGCAAATGTACTAGATTGTGATATCATAGTAAATGAGTATGAACCTCCTTATCCCTCCTAACTATAAGTTAAATAGTACTTGTTTTTCTACAAGGATAGCTTTAGCATTAAATAACCCATGAAAGTTGATATGCCATTAAAACAAACACCAAAACCTATAAAAACATAAGTAAGTTGGCTGATAATCCAAAGGCTCCCTTTTCAAGAGCTACTATATGGAGGTGTAGAGGAGGGCACTACTCTTTTCCCGGGATTGCTCCTCTTTCCCTTGATCCATGCATTATAATGCTGAGTGTTAAGCAAGAAGGCATCAAGTACCATTTTTTTTAGTCTTTGGTATGATACGACCTACCAGAGATCAAACTTCAATCTTCCAGACCATTGGCAAACACTCTAACAATTATATCAATAACAGACCAAATCTATTCAAATAGTACTCTATTATTATTTCACCTGCCCCTTTAAAAATCCCAGTGCAATCATAATATTTTATTTGTAAAGTAGAAAGAAATGCACTTTATTAAACAACTTTATTGCTGGAACTAAATTGTATTTGTTATAATGTATTTATCCAACCCCTCCACCAAGGACAGGATGTAACATAAGATCAATTTTTAAGCAAAATAAAGCTGACTAGAATTCAAAGATCTCTTTCTCTTAGACTGGTTGCTTAAATAATCCAGTTTGCCGTATAATTCATTTATAGCTGGTGGAGAACAGTTGGATTTATGCTTTTCCCAAGAGCATTAGTACAAAGGGAAATACACACAGTGTCATCCAGGATTGGATTGTCCAGTTGGCTGGGGCTGTAGAATACACCGACTGCTTCTCTGCAGAGGGGTAAGACAACCCCCCAACGAGTGTCCTGGATATGACACTAAACAATCTGATGGTGAGGTTCCAGCAATGCTGGAGCTTTGGGAATGCGGAGTACCCCTTCATTGCCATCACTCCCAGGTCCACTCTGGCTCAGAGTGGTAGCACCTGATAGGGCCCTATCTATGGGTTAAAAATAACTAACGGCATAGTTATGCTAAACTGACTTGTTTGATTAAACCGAATAGCTTAAATTAGAAATGTTTTTTGACAATTAAACTGTGTACTCATGCTAAACTGAATTGTTTTAAATAGAACTGATCATTTACATAAAAATGGATTTGGCATTTAATAACCTACAAAGGTTGATATGCCATAAAACCCAACCAACCAGGATTTGAACTCAGGTAACCAATTCCATTTCCCACAATCATAATCAATAGACTAAGCATGCCTTATATTTGTTAGAATCATTATAAATTGTCTTATACACACCTTTGAGTTAAGAGCACACAGTGAGGATCAAAGACAACAATAGTCTGTAAGAACATCTTGCCAATCACTAATCTACAGTGAGGTCCTCTTATCAATAATTACTACATTTAGCATAGTATGGCATAAGGCTATGAGTGAGAAACCTAGTGTGAATCAAATTCATTACTGAAGTAATGATCAGCAAAACCATTTTACACCAGTGAGTTTTCTGCCATTATAGACATTTACCCAACTGAGTTTAGTATAGCTCAAGTCCACACATATAGCCACCAAGTTAGAATCAAACTCCCTTCAGTAATTGAAGGAGTCCCTGTGACATCATGGCTAACATGTTGGACTGCAACATTAAAGTGAGTTCGAACTCCAGTTGTGTGTGACGTCACTGTTCTTGAGACAAGGTTTTGGAAATGCCGGGGCACCAAGGAGATGTCTTTTTTTATTCTTCCTCACTACAAGTTGTCTCTTTTGGAATTCAGTGGGTAAAAATCCCGGCTCCAACCCTTGGGCCAGCAATTGCTCTACTCTGTCATCCAAAAGCTACTTTCTCCTCTTTCGGTGATGGGACCAGCTTTTATATCGATCATTGGGCAGCTAGAATTGTACCATAGCCATGATATGACTATGCGTGAAACGTACATCGAATATCCATAAAGATAGAACATAGGAATCTCGAAATTCGAAAAACATGTAACGACTTTTTTGTTCAGGTACAAAACTTTTTATTACCTTTGAGAGAGAAGCACAATCTTTCTATTCTGGCTTTTTCATATGCCCACCTCCCATCCCGTGCGGCACCCGCCACAAAGGTCTTCATGAGCAAGTGAAAGCCAACCATCTTCTCCCGAGGCAGGTCTCAACTCTACTAACTTTCTTCAAATTCCCAAAATCCTCCGCACGCTTCCGGTGCGTGACATCATTCGTACTGTGTAACCCCATTTCCCATCTCGAGCTATTGTGACATCTCTGAGTGACACATCCGCTCAGCACGCGCATGAACACCTGTGTTAATGTTGCACCTAAGTAACCCATGCACTGAGCCAAAAGGTTCTCAGCCAAACTAAACCCAAAGGCATGAAAGGAAATCCCTTAGCCATTATATTACAGAATTCTCTAGAATCTTCTAGACGATTCCACAATATTTGAGAAACAGGAACTGCATATTTATTTCCTTTTTCTGTGGATAGCCTGTGTTTACTTAATGTCACAGGGTCATTTGGTTTATCTGTTAAAACTGGCACCAACATGACTTGACTATGATACATTACACCAATCCCATCTCTGCTCTGCCGGTGGGTGTGTGGAAGGAGGGGGAAAAAAACAAAAGGATTCCATTTAGATGCTACTAGAATTCACCTGAACCCACAAGAATGAAAAGTTGTAAATAAAAAATTTTCTTTTAAAACAAAGCATCTCCAATGCATATATTATATATATATATATATATATATATATATATATATATATATATATATGTAATATAATGGCCGAGGGATTTCGTTTTATATATCTTGCCTTTTGGTTTAGTTAGGCTGAGAACCTTTCACTTAGCGCATGGGTTAGTTAGGTGCAACTTGAGTGCAGGTGTTGACGTGCGCGCTGGGAAGATGTGTCATTCAGAGATGACAAAATAGAAACCCCAGATAGAAAATATGACCGGGGAATGTGAATGACGTCATGACCAGAAGCGTGGGCTGAGATTTGAGAAAAGTCAGTTAGTTGAGTTTTGCCTCAGAAGAAGACGGTTGACTTTCGGGGCTTGCCAAAGCCAGGCTAGTGGCCTTGTGGCGGGTGCCACATGTGGTTTGGGGCAGATGGAAAAGTCAGCATAGAAAGAATGTGTATCGTTCTCCTTATGTAGAAAAACCTTTTAACTCAAAGGTAATAAAAAGTTTCTTACCTGAACTAAGAAGTCGTCAGTGTTTTTTGTGTTTCGGGATTCCTATGTTATATATATATGTTTATGAACATTTTATGAACATTCTATGTACGTTTCACATATCTGTATCATGGGTATGGTACATGTATATATACATATATGTGTACTTATTTTTTCTTAAAACCAAAATCCATCAACCACCCCATTATGCTACACTTGCTCTAATTTTCATTTTCATAATAAACGTGAGAAAGGTATGAAACCCCCACATCCCATCAACTATGGGTTAGACATTACCACAACTATTCTTCTACAAGAATGATTTTCGTAATAAATAACCCATAAAGGTTGATATGCCATTAAACAAAGAAACAATCCTCCAACAATTACTACCTAATCTCTACTCCACGGTAAGTATCATTATATAAACCTGTTTCATTATATGACTCCAACAAGCTTCAGAAAATTTTTGTTTTCAAGTAATTATAAAAATGAATACATACCAATTTTTGTTTCAACCAAAATTTTTCTTGAAGGTATCTTTTCACTGAGGCTATCTAAGCATTCAATTAGCACTGTCTTATCTGCATTCTCTTCTAGTTGTGTTTTTATTTTCACAATGTCATCCAAAACAACCACCCTCTGTAAAAAAAAAAATAATATTAATATTATGTGATAAGGCCTTAAAGTTGTGCACTGCTTGACATTTCTGCTTTCTTTTAAAAATCACTTTTCATCTTTAATAATCAATGTACATTTGTTTAAGGTCTCCATTGATCTTTGCATTCTTCAAATTCTTTGCAATCCACAAAAATTGGATTTCTTTAAAATTAAAAAAAAAGAATCACTATCAGTTAGATTTAAGGGTGGTTCAACTTGCTTTTTATATAGGGTACATTTTGTTGACTTTTAAGGCTTCACCAATCAAGAAAAGAAACAATAATAAAAAGGAACCATTTTCAACCAACCCTATCAAAGAAAAAAATTCATAGAAAATTTATATAATTCCATATATTTATACTTGTATAACAGAGACTTGAATACTCAATACTTAGCTGATATTAATGTTATACAGATATTATATATCATACTCCAAGTCAAATCTTGTTATGATTCATAAACTCTTCATCATGGTAAAAAAATAGAATGACCTTTAGGTCGTTTGAGGTCACTGACTGACTGGCAAATGTAGCTGTGAGCAATCATATGATGAGAAATTAAGCTTTTTTTTTAGCCAATCAGAAAGCAGCTCAGGTTGAAGCAGTGGATGCTTTCTTGGTCCTATCAAAAATACATAAAGACCTACATTCCACACTGACCAATTTTCATTATTGTAGCCCCCATGCAACTTTGACAGACAGTAACACTTTGGCTCACCTCAACCACCAGGCATTGATAACACCCAGAATGTATCTTTTTGAGACCACACCACCTATTCACAACAAAGGACAAACCATTCATAAATTTACTAAAAACTCAACACCACAGAACAGAATTCAATATCTTAGCTTCTTTGTGACCCTTGTTATATATTTATTTACTCCCCGCCCCACATGAGCAGGATGTGACATAAGGTCAATTTTAAGCCGTTTTTAACAGGTTTGAGTTTAGTTTTCTTTCTCCTCGACCAGCTGCCATACCAAGGTTAAAGAGCCTAGTCTGCTCTACTATTTACCCATAGCTAGAGTGAGAATCATAAGATTCATACCTTTCCAAGGATATTAGCAGGATTTGAACTCGGTTCCCCATATCCATTTCCTATGATAATAACCATTACACCCTGAGCACCACTGAACTAATGTAAGAAAAAAGGAGCCCTCCTGTACATTTTTGGATATAAATTCCACTGAATTGTAGACTATAGTTTTTTTTTACCATGTCTTCTACTCCTACTATCTAGCAGGTAGTATAACACTCTGATCAGTGAGTCACCTGTCTTCCACTCTCTCTCTCTCTGTCTGTTTAACCATAAAAGACTCCAACACTAATGACTTTAAGCATCTTTATGCTTCTTTTTCAGTTGCTGATAGAACAATTTGACATATCTTGAACATAATGTTCATTTTCTGTCGAGTCCATCATTCTTTCTTTAAATTATATCAGAAGCTGAGCTGGAATAATAAAGGAATTGCTATTTTAGGAAATGTTTTCAATAACAGTCCCATTTGGTTTATGTTCTTCTTTGACCTCTGGTCTCAAGATGTCCACAGACATCAAAGAGAGTTGCAAATGACTTTGCAAACCAATCAAATTTAGAGCTGAAAATTTTAGCCATTAAAAACTATTTCTGAAATAAGTAGGTGTTCAACAAAAAACAGGGTACTAAGAAGATCGGTTGAAGCCTAAAACTATTTTTTTTAAATCCCAGAGTTATTCTGATTTAAAAAGCATGTCAAACCAATTACAGTTGTTTTATGCTAAAAGGTTTGGAACTCAAGACTCACCATCAGATGCAGTTTAGTGTTATATCTAAGACTCTTGGGGGAACATTTTACCCCTCTGCAGGGAATTATCAAGGCAAGCTGATAGCACGGATTTCTTTGACTTTCTCTCACCATCCATTCCAATCAACTATTGTCATTGGCAAGTCCTTGAAGCAGTATCCAGTGTCCATACAGAGTTGTTGAAGGTAAATTTTTGCTGGTTGGTCAACACAGAGGAAAAGAGAACATTGCTTATGAGTTTTTTCTTACTTCTCCAGCTGTGCCCAGCATGTTTTGTCAGTCTTACTGAGATGGTAAATGAGATGAGAAGTAAATGGCCATACAGTTACTGTTTTGTTGAGTACTGCTTCCAGGATTTGTTTAAAACAGCACACACCATTCTTGTATAGTTCCTACCTAGCTTTTTTCCTATGTGTTTTGAGTTCAAGAGGTGCAACTATACAATAGTACTGACATAGTTACAGCTTAGAAGAATACCCATTTTATTTTATCAGAGAGATCAGATGGTCAATAACTTGTTAATCGCAGTCTACTGAGTCCTATTTTCTATGGTTGTATTCCCAGTTTTGATATTTCTTCTGTAACTTTATTAACATAATCTTTCCTGAAAAAAAAAATCAGCAAATTGGATACATACTTTTACACATAAAAAGTACCTATAGTAATTTAAAATAATAACAAGAAAACATGAAATATATATAATATGTATTCATTCTTATATAGAAGAATAATTTAGGGCAGCACCTGTTGAATTTTGATAAGAAGAATTTGTCTATTATGGTAGACATAACAATTTTATTACTTCTGTCTAAGTGGTGGCCAGCATCAAAATGAAAAAATAAATGGCTATAACAGGTGACAGGGTAAATTTTAAATATCAATAAAAAATACTTTCTTCTAAAAAAGGAAACAAAAAGAACTAAAATAGGATATTGTAGATTTATTATTTCTTTTATTACAAATTACTTATCTTAAAATAATCAATTCTTCTTTTCAAAGACTGTTGAACACAACATTTAATCCTAAAATCTGAGTGCAATTGAAAAAAAAGAAATCAAGTCAAACATTCATTTGCAAATCTTCAATATCCTGTAGCACATATGCCTCAGTCAAAATTCATGACATAAAAATTGCCAACATAAAATACAATTACAACTGACTTTGTTTAATCGTTTTGTCTTATGTTGAATCGTTTCAACTGAAATATAGAACAAACAGTTTCAAATAAAAATATTTCTAACGGATTAATAATTCTCTGAAAATATGCCAGGATTTAGAGTAAGAAAAAAAAATGCAATCTCTTTTGCTTTAGGATGATTCTAAAATGGTAATGTTATCTTTTTTTATACAGAGACTTATCAAAATCATATGGAAATAAAGACAAGAACTATAAAATATTAATTTTTGGTTATTCTTATATCTTTCTTTTACTGTATAATACCAAAATGGCTAGCACATTAACTAACACTTTTTACCTTGCCTAATATTGTAAATATACATTTTTATAATTTATAGCAACAATATTAATCTTCTTAGAAATTTTAAAAAACTATTAATGTAGATGAATTTTGATAATCTACTTATAAATAAAATGCAATGAGACCACACACACACACAATATATATATATATATATATATATATATATATATACACACACAGGTATTATTCAGTCCAGTAAAACCAGAGTTCAGAGTTGGGAGTAATTCCTTCAGGACAAGAAAATCATTCAAGAGCTGAACATTTAAATTTTCCTGGTAGAGAGCTCAATGTAATTAATTTTACAGAGCAATACTCCCAACCCCCATGTCTATTCTGTTTTATTTTATCCATAAGATCTGAAGAAGTCCTGTTATATTTCTCTTTGTGTTTTTGGTTTATATCAGAAACGCAAAACAGGATGGAAATAAATTTATAATCCTAAAATAACCGGTCTTTGGTTTTTTTCTTTAAAGAATATATATATATATATATATATATATATATATATATATATATAACATATCACTCAATAAGTCCCGAGCCTGATATATAGATAGGGCCACTAATAAAATATCCATATGATTTTTATCAAGTACTAACCTTCAAATGGCACAAGTCAAAATTTGAGTTCCATCGGATTATTAGTTTACAAATCACACTTATTTAAGTGAAGCTACTGTTGCAAATTTTCAAAATAATGGAAAAAATCTGAATTTTGTGTGTTGATAAAGCATTGCTTTCTGATAGGAAAAAATATTCTTCAAGTAAAGCAATGGCTTGATAAGTGCTATTCGGATTCTGCTCTGTCAGAAACAACAGTAAAGAGGTGGTATGCTGACTTCAAATGTGGTCATACAGACACAAATGATGTTGAACACTCAGTTCACTCAAATTTGGCAGTTGTCCCAGAAAACACCAAAAAAACATATCTGATAAATGTGACCACCTAAACAAAGATAAAATGTGGTGTATTTATTTTGGATTAATTCCAAAATTATCATGGCCAATGCAAATATATGAGGTATCAATTACAAAAGTTGAAACAATAAAGCAGTTAATCAGTAAATATACAAAAAAATGGTTGGGAGTAACTAACTCTTTAACAAATGTGACACTATACAGTTCATCATTGAAGCTAAAACTTCTGACGTTGTCACTTGTTGAGGAATATAAATTAAGTAAGTGGGATTTTTCCAAATGCTGCATGACTCATGTGATTCATTAGTAAAGAACGCCCAGCCTTTCATAATAACTGGTCGGAAATGGAAGGCAAAAATAGCTGTAAAGAATGCAGAATCACCCCTTAAGATGAAAGAAATAATAGGCACTATGGTAAATGGAAGAGCAGGTCTAGACCTTCACTCACAGTGTTGGTGGTTCAAGGAATTCACAATAAACAAAAGAAAAATGGTTTTGGAAGAAATTCATCATCTTGAGTCAGACTATTGCTAAAGCTATAGGACAAAGGAAACAGGGCGTATGAACCAAGTAGGAGTGTGCAAAAGACAGAGATGTTACATGGGACAGCCTCAACCATATGGAACCCAAAAAGTTAAGTTTTTTTTAAAGGCAGCCTAGAATGTCTTACCAAGACCAGTCAACTTTCATGCTTGGGGGTTAACTACATCTGACCAATGCAGAGCATGTAGGTAAACTGACAGCCCCAAACATATTCTCACTGGATGTGAGTATGCTCTAAGAAGCTACACATGAAGACATAACAAAGTCCTGGAATTTTTTGCTGAGGGTGCAAAGATATGTTGTGAGACTACCAATAAAGCTCTAAATAGTAACACCTACAGAGCAATTCATTTTGTTAAAGAAAATATTTCGAAAATTTGGAGTAAAAATATGCTCAGATCATCATTGCTTGATAGCTGCATGAACTGCCACATTGCAACCAATTGAGAACATCATTTCATATTTCCAACTGAAATAGTGTTAACGAAACAGTGTCAAGATATTCTCATTTGGTCTATTAAATTAAAAAAGTTTTCATTTTAGAGTTAACGGCCTCTTTTGAAAAAAATTTCAACGGGGCACTCTGGGTTAATGGTAATGATACTTTGACCCTGAAACCAAGTCTAAAACTAGAGACATCATCTGATGAAGGCTTTGTTGGAAGCAATGCTGCTTTACAAACATCAGTCATTGTAGGATACCTATATACATATATATATGCGCACGCATACACACACACACACATGCATATATATATATATATATATACAAACACACATGCACATATATGTGTATACATATACATTGGGGGTGTCCTTGTGGTGTAATAGTAAAATGTTTGACTGCGGAATCATAGTAAGCAAGTTTAAATTCAGTCACGCTATTATGTTCACTTTTGGACAAATACCCTTAGGAAAGGTATGAGCCTCCTTATCCCCCTTGCTATGGGTTAAATAGTACCACCACTGCTCTTCTAGAAGGATGGATTTGGCATTAAATAACCCAAGAAGGTTGATAGGCGATTAAACAAAGAAACCAAACCAAACCAAACCAAACCAAACCAAATATATATATATATATATATATATATATATGCATACATATATACATACATAGATACGTACATATATATATATATATATATAAATATACATAAATATATATACATATATATACATACATAGATACGTACATATATATATATATACATAAATATATATACATACATATACGAGGTGCATATGATAAGTTTCCAGACTTTTTTCGTATGGGCACTTTTATTGATAGTACACACATGAAACTCTAGTCCCCTTCGAAGTAATCTCTTCCAGCTACAATGCACTTGTTGTACAGTTCCAACAACTTCTGGAAGGCCCCATGGAAGTCCTCTTGTGTGAGCATGTCAATGACCTTCATCACAACCTCTTTCATCTCCTCAATTGTCTCATAAAGATAGCCTCTGAGCTTAGGAAATAACCAAAAGTCACAGGAAGCAGGGTCTGGACTATAGGGAGGCTGAGGAACTGTCTTGATGCCCATCTTGGTCAAATAGTCTGTGACAAGGATGGAGTGGTGGACTGGTGCATTATCCTGGTGGAATTGCCACTGACCTGATTTGAAGTGTGCTGGCCTCTTCCGACAGAATTTCTTCCTGAACTCCCTTAAAACCTCAACAAAGTAACCCTAACCTTAACCCTTTAGCCAATCAACTCTGGTCTACTGACTCCTCCTACACCTCTCATCATCTCTTACAGACTCCCTGCATTCCTTGAATCTCTTATGCCACTCAAAAACTAATTCTCGATTCATGCAAGATGCTCCAAAATCAGTCTGAAGCATTCCATATGTTTCTGTGGCATCATTTTTTCCAAGTTTAAAACAGAATTTTATTGCATATCTTTCTTCTAAAGTGTCAGATTGCATTTTTGAAATTCACCAGCTGTGGCAATCAGGCTTTAGTAGGGTGTATTCCAATTGCTGCTGTAGCTGTTCATTTGAACCTGAAATCAAAAAAATTGGTCAGTCATCTCATAAGATGTATAGCAATAACATACTGAATGTTCAAGAGTCTATGACTATTTTAAATGCCCATACAAAAATGTCTGAAAACTTATCATAGGCACCTCGTATATACATACACATATATATATATATATATATACACACACACACACACACACACATACATACATATATATACACACACACACAGACACATACATACATACATTTATATATATATATATATATACACATACATATACATATACCATCATTATCATCACATCGCACCATCAGCAATATATATATGCATACATATACATATATATATATATATATATATACACACACACATACATATAGGTATCATACAATGACTGATATTTATACAGCAGCATTGCTTCCAACAAAGCCTTCCTCAGATGATTTTTCTGGGTTCAGGCATGGTTTTGGGGCAAAAGCATCATTACCACTAACCCAAAGCGCCATAACAGTAACTCCCTATACCACCAGACTTTGTTGGAATGATGTCACTCTGTGGGATTGCCATATCCATGCTGATGCAGTTAGAGCCTTATCTAGGATTTTTTTATATTTATTTCCTTCTGTCTGATGGAAAGTCCGAGATCAGTCAAGAATACAGAGGTTGAGTTTGTAATAAAACCTTGACCTCTGACTTCGATAGGAAATACATTTGTTATCCAGCCATTTCTGACACATTGTTCTTGCAGATCCTCACATATTTCCAACTTATGCTGATGTGCCCAGTTGAAATTTTCTTTAAAAGGGACCATTAACTCAATAACGAAAACTTTTTTTAATTTAACAGATCAAATGACAATATCTGGATACTGGGTCATTAACGCTATTTCTGTTGGAAATACCAAATGATGTTCTAAATCAGTTGTGACATGTCAGTCCATGCAGTCATCGAGCAATGATGATCTGTGCATTTTTTATGCAAAAGTTTCAAAATGTTTCCTTATTTAATGAAATGAATCACTCTATTGGTGATATTTAGAGCTTTATTGGTAGTCTCACAAAATATCTTTGCAGCCTCAGAAAAAAATACATACATATATATATATATATACACACACACACACACACATAATACATTTAAACATTTATACGCACAGACAATATATATATATATATATATATATATATGCACACACATATAATATATACACACTAACAGATAATATATATAAATACTTATATAAACATAGACACATAATATATATATATATATATTTTAGATCTTTTATTTATTTTTTGAAGGATTAAAGAAACTTAAGTGAGTTTAATTTCAGGATAGATATATGAAATTGCATGTACATTTCCTGATTCAAGATCAATCTCATTTTAGTTGGACTTGTAACTTTTCAGCCCATCTACATTATATATACCCCTGGACAAACATATAAGACCACCCTCAAAAATGAAGAAAAAGATATTGTTTACAATTTTTTAATTATGAAAATCAGATATATGAAAGATAAGGTTAAGAGACATTTAAATTTAAAATAAGAAATTTCAATTAATTTTTATATGTATATTAGCATTTATGCTAAATTTTAAAATTTATTTTTGACATAAAAACTAAAAAAAAAAAGGACTTGATTTAATTGAAAAATTTATTATATATAGTCTACATAATATAAAAACTTTTAAAACTGTAATACTTAAAATACTAAAAACATAAATGGCTAAAGGAACTAAATTACCTGAATTTGAGGAAGGTGAGATTACAGCTCTGAAAAGGGTTGGAAAATCTCAGAGAGAAATTTCGAAGGGTTTAGAATGCAGTAAAACCATCATCTGCAATTACTTGAAAGTCCAAATAAGTATATAACAAGGAAACCAACTAGCAGGCCAGAAAAATTATCACCACAATTTAAGAAAAGAATTGTTTGCGAAGTAAAAGAGAAAACTTTGTCAACATCAAAAACATCAAAATCTTTAGTGGATGCTCCTTGCCGTACTAGAACAATTTGAAGGCATTTAAACAACAAAAAAATTAAGCATAAGAAAAGAATTCATCATCCAAGATTAACTATGAAACACAAAGGGGAATAGATGGAATATGCTCATCAATATCAAATTATGAGTGCTAAAGAATGGTGAAAAGTTGTTTTCTCGGATGAAAAGAAATTCAATTTAGATGATCCAAATGGCTTTCAGAAGTACTGGCATGCAAAAAACTTTCCAGAAGAGAATTACTCAACAAGGAATAGGGGAGGAGGATCTCTTATGATCTGGTGGGCCTTCTCATCTTCAGGAAAACTTAAACTACAATTTGTCAGTGGTCGACAAAAAGCTGCAGATTTTGTGAAGATGCTAAATGATTTATCTCTCACACAAGAAGGGTGTCATCTATGTGGAGAAGAATGGATTTTTCAGCAAGATAATGTTGCTATCCAAAATGCTTCAATAACCAAGAAGTACTTGCTTGAACAGAAAATAAAACCCAGCATGCTCTCCAGACCTCAATCATATAGAAAATTTGTGGGGAATGGTTGTTGCAAAAGTTTATGAAGGAGGTTGACAGTACTCAGCAATTTTTGAGGTTATTAAAGCTAACAACAGATCTACAAAATATTAAATAAAAAAATTGCCCTTTTATTCTATAGTTCTGCTCATTTGTCTTATATTTATGTCAAAACAAAATTTTAAAACTAAGCATAAATGCTAATATATATATAAAAGTTAGTTAGCGACCATAGTCGAGGGTGACCCGAAGGCTCCCTTTTCGATAGCTACTACACCAAGGTGTAGGGGAGGGCGCTACTCCATTCCCTGGATTGCTCCACTTTACCCTTGAACCGTACCTTATAATGCTGAGTGTTAAGCAAGGTGGTATCAAGTTCCATTTTTAAAGTCTTTGGTATGACTCGACCTGGGATTGAACCCAGGTCTCCCGGGCCATTGGCGAACACTCTAACCGCTGGGCCAATGTCCCGGTTTGATATATATATATATATATATATATAATTGAAATTTCTTCATATTTTAAATTTAATTGTCTTTATGCCTTATCTTTCATATATCTGATTTTCATAATTAAAAAATTGTAAACAATATCTTTTTCTTCATTTTTGAGGGTAGTCTTATATTTTTGTACAGGGGGGTATATATATATATATATATATATAGGTCATATGATATAGAAATGAAAACCACATATAAGTAAAAGTTTGTAGCTTTGACAATCATCAATCAATGATTGTTGAAGGATTGTGAAAACATGAAACGATTATAATCATTGTTTTAAAGAGATTAATGTTTCTATTTAATGAATGTATCCAGCATTTCAGAGATAGCTTTGCTAAAGCAAGAATTAGGATTAATAAAAAAAATGACACTCAGTGAAAGTGCAGAACACATAAAACTATTAAGTTACTATTTGTACTGGAAATTACTTTATTCTTTAAGAGCATTTTAACTGCATTGCTCTCATAACACCCTTGTTATAAGGTAACATTTTTGCTGGGTTATAGTTACATAAATAATTTTGAAAGCATGCTTAGAGTAACACTTATTATCATGAGAAATGGAATTGGCAGCCTGAGTTCAAATCCTGGATAAAGCTTTTTATGTTTGAATTTGATTTAATACCCTTGGTAAAAGCATGAATCCTCCTTGGTATGGGTAAATAGTTGGGCAGACTGGATTCTTCAGCCTTAGTTAAGCAACCAGTCTAGAAGAAACAAAACTGAACTTAAACCAATTTTATCCACTAAAAAAATTGACCTTGTGTCACATCTTGCCTGTGCTCGAGAGGTTTGGTAAATACATAATGAAAATTTTAATGATATGATGGTCATTCAATAAATAAGGTGACTTTTGCTTAAGTAGTTGGTAATAGCAAGCACCATTTACTGTGGCACCTTTGCCAATAAAAATCAATAGAGAATCTTTTTATGTACCAGAAGACTGCCAACATAACCTTTTTTTACTGTGTGCTGTGCCTAAAACTTTTACTTTACTTGAGAGTCAATATCTTTATACTCATAGAACTTTATTTTCAATCCACACTCATGGCAAGCCCATATTTAGCTCATTTGTAAAGATGATTTTTGACTAAAACATGCTTCTCTATACACAGCATACATTTTAATGTAAATTTCTCATGGCTTGCACTTCTCAGTAACCAAAAAGTTGATGATAGACCTCAGTTCAAAGCTGAAACATTCAGTTTCATTGGCTGCTATTATGAATAGCCTCAAAATAAATATTGTAGAAGGATTATTTGAGCTTTTGCTATACACCAATCCTAAACAATGCTGTGTTTATAGTGATAGAAAAAGATTCTAAAAAAAAAAGTATTTTGCTTTTTTCAAAAAAGGCCCCATTTTTATTGAATGTCCCTAGTATATAGATAGTAGTGGGACTAGGTTGTGTGACCAAATATAAATTTGGTCACACAATTTAGTAATAAGAAATTCATTTGTTATAATAATAAGTTTTTTTCTATTTATTGTATTTAGTGTTAATCTTTGATAATCTTTGATCCAAATTTTGTAAACCTATATAAGTATGATAAAATAATTGTCATTTTAGAATCTATTATCTTTTATCTTATTTTCTTTATTTTTATATAATTTTTTGAATATGACATCTGAAACAGTTTAAAATAGCCATTGGACTTCTACAAAATACAGATACTCCACCATAATCCTAGTAGAAAAGTCAATCCATAATTCATCCAGGTAGCAGAATAAGAAATTACAAGTTGTAAGACAAACGATAAGTCAAATGAAAAATATTGTCAAATAAGCACGTACATGACACAAATCATGAAATGCTTCTTATATCAAACTTTTATTTGGAATATGTCAAAAACTTAATAACTATTTTATTCGTTTTATAGATTATAATTAATGAAGATTAATTATTTGTGTTTAATCGTGTCTTAATAGCTAAGCGACAGTTTTGATGAAAATGCAAAAATTATTTTTTAAAGAATAATTCTCATAAAACTAAGATCAGTAAACCACAATAAAAAAAAATGTTATCTCCCTTGGACAGACATACAAAATTAGAGAATTTGAATAATTTTCAAATAAAATACTTTGGTAATATATCCCGAAATAATAAGAGCTCCAGCTGTAAATGGGCCTGGGAAAATATCTGACCTTACAAAACTTAATTTAAGGGTATCTTTAACTAAGGATAACAAACTCTGGGTATATAATAAGAAGTACACTGTAGCCTTAAGCTGTAACCATTTTGCCAATAAGTAATAACTAATTACTAATCAAATCAATAATTGAAATATTGAATATACATCTGATAAGGAAATGGGTAAAATTGGGAATATTTATTTGAAGAACCACACCAATTCATATGTTAAAAAATCAGAAATAGAGACTATAAAGTACTTAGTTTATGAAACAAAGCACAGATACTTACACCGATCACAGGCAGAGTGAACAGATACAAAACACTGATTCTAGACATATACTACACTCTGATTCTAATCAGAGTGCACAGATATTACACCCTGAACCTAAACAGAAATACTAAACCTTACATATTTTCAGTGGTATAATGCTTGTATAATTATAAATTATTCTGTTTAATTTTTCACTTAACATTTATTTAAGACAAAGAGTTAAATTGAATTGCAAATGATAACAAAATGTTTCAAATAAAAATCTTTTCATGAAGTAATAATTCTCTTTGGAGAATTTGCAGGGATTAAGAAAAAGAAACTTTCTTTGCTTTAGGAAGATTCAAAAATGACTATTAATCTTTGTTTTATTTGTATTTGACTTTGATAAAACCACAATGAAAAAAGAAAGAAAAAAAGATGACTAAATTAACATTATTTTCTTGCTCTGTTCAAAACCTCAAGGCTTACAAAATTAAATTACAAGTTACATAGACGAATGAAACACCAAGTCAATGTTTTTGACAACTACACATCTATACAATAAAATACGAGGTCAGTGAGACAGTTCTTGCACAAAACACTTAAACAGACACACAAAAAATTAAATCGCAATTTTATTGAATTGTAATTTTAAAAAGAGAAAACAACAACTGGTATCAAATAAGGACCTAACATACGTTAAACAAAAACAAGTCACATACAAATTGGTCTCCATCTGTCACTGTTGACAATGGATATAACAGCTATTTGTTGCCACTGCATTAGCAAGTGATATAAATATAGGACACTTGACTGTCACTCAACCACTGTCAACATGTGCTTGGGTTAAGGTGATAGGGCAGTGCAAAAGGAGAGCTGAGTACATGCCTTTTCCCAAGAATATTGTAACAAATTCAATATAAACAGCTATTTAAACAACCCCTCCACCACAAGCAAGATGTGGTACGAGGTTGATTTTTCATGGTTTGTGAGATGGGAGGTAAATAGTCATACAGCAGTTGTTTTGTAGGATGCTACTTCTAGGATTTGTTTAAAACAGCATGCAACATCCTTATGTAGTTTTATCTAGCTTTTTTCTTTTAGCATTTTGTTAAAGTTCAAGAGGTGCAGCCATAGAGTAGTACCTACATGGCTACAACATGGAATTTCTGCTTTCAACTAGCAAAAACTGTATTCATTCATGAATGTATTAAATCTGTATGGACACTGAATGCAGTCTAGAAGACTAGCTAAGAGCAATGGATAAGAGAGAGTCGAAGGAATCCATGCAGTCAGCATACCCTGATGATGATGATGATGAGGAGGAGGATTCCAACTGGTTTGAATTCAGTATTTTCCTTCTCCTAGATTGGTTGCCATATCAAGGCTAAAGAGCCCAGTCTGCTCTGCTGTTTACCCATAGATGGAGGAGGAATAGTTGGATTCATAACTTTCCTAAGAGTCTTAGCATAATGTGAAATGTAAATAGCCTTGTCCAGGATTTGAACTCAGACTGCCAGGTTCATTTTCTATGACAATGACTAATACATCATATGTGCCTCCACAAATGCGATAGATGTAATTTAAATTTGAGTTTGATAACTTTCTAAATCATATACAATATTTGTAAATAAATAAAGGAAATTATCATAAGCTGAAAAAGAAAAATTGTGGATTTATCTTAATCATAGATAAAATATTCCATATTTTACCATCCACAAACCATATTCCAAAATATCTGAAATATTTGCATGAGAAAATGATTTATAAATTAAGTTAATTAAATCCTGTTCTTCAAAATGTAGAATGAGATTGAAATTTAAATGAGTATGTTCAAAGGAAACAACAATTCATTTTTTTTTCTCTTTTTCCTCGCCTTTATTTCTTCATAAAGAAAATCATTTAAGTTTCAGAAGGATTTTTTTTTCATTTTGAATTGGTAGGAAAGTTTCTACTTCCAATCATTTCATTCTTTCTTTTTTTCTATCCTGTCTTGCTCTATTCTCAAATAATATTCAAACTTGGAAGATTCAAATCTCAATGATAACATAAAAATATCTTGAATAAATTCAAAGAAAAAAAATAAATAAATAAATAAAATTGATAACAACAATGCCCAAAATATATCTCCACCCCTGCAGTCCAAGAAAGATAACTCATTTTATGCATTCAGAAAGACTCGAGAACCTTTAACTATAAAAAAAAGTTTTGGTGCATTATCCTTAAAGGAGAACAAGATCAAAGACTCTTCTTTCATAAGTTAAAAGCAATAATAAAACAAGTGAAAAATTGTTTCTCAATATGGAAAAATTAGTATATTCTTAAAATCCCGAAGGAGGATAAAATTCACTTTTGATGATTTCAAAAACAATTATCAACCACACAAAATACTTTTCAAAATAAATCTGATTTGTTGATAGGGCTTAGAATATGCTGACTATATCCCCTGCAGAGGAGGAAGACACCCTAAAAAAAACCAGTGGGGGACTGAATATGACACTAAACTGCATCTGATTATGAGGCTCCAGTTTGGAATATATGAGGAATTGGGAGTACTCTTCCATAACCATTACTCCCAGGTTCACTTTGACTTAGAGTGGTGTTACCTGTTAGAGTCCTCCCTATGGGTCGAATAGATTTTTTTTAATTATTCATATTTTATACAAATACTTGATGCCATATAATTGGAAATTATTTGTATTAAGAATAGTTACTTGAAGCTATAATTGTTTACAAATAATCATTATTAGTAACTTGAAATCATATCACTGTGTTCAAACAAATGACTATTATTCAATAAAAATATTTACAAGAAACCATATAATTATTAGTATTATATAGGAATACTTGAAACCATTAAACTGTATGCAAATTATTTCTATTTGATGGGATCATCATCATCATCATCATCAAGTCGTGCTGCCAGCATGGATATCCCTGACCCTCTCTCGCCATTTCTCCCTATCATTCATCGCTTTTGGCAGGTCTTCAGGGTTACATCCCATATCCTCACATAACTGCTGTATGTATGTTCGAGCTGGTCGTCCTGCTTTTGCTTGGCCATATGCGGGGGTCCATAGGAGTACATCACTGATGAGTTCATCCTTGCTTCTCCAGCAGTGTCTTGCATGTCTGGTTCGTCTAACTTGTATAGTTTTCGTGATGGGAGGCAATTGGCCATACAGTTGGTGTCTTGTGGGATGTTGACGCCAGGACTAGAAACAACTACACAAAAATGTAACTATAAATGTAGAATGAATGCAATTCCCTAACCTCTGGACATAAAATAATCCTAGACAGGTTGACATGCCATTAAAATCAATCAATTAAAATAAATGAACATATTGTCACTATAGGGAGCATAATTTGTAGATATAAAAATAAATACTACACACAGAATGTATTCGTTGTAATTGTTCAATAACTTGATAAGCTCATCAACCAACACCTAACTTTAGATTAACACAACATAAGGACATGTAGAAGCACTTTGTGAGAGCTGAATTCACTACAGTACTAATTGTTTATGATAATAACCTGCTAACAGCAACTGAGACACTTAAAACATATGGTATTATTTTTATTTACAAGCTGTAAATCTTTAATAATGTTTTAGAAAGTATAATTTAGGTATATGTTTTTCAACTGATTAAACACACTGATCCACAATGTTTGGGAACATGAAAGAATAAAAGAATCTGTTAAAAGCAGCAACTCGTAGAAGAACAAGTTTTATGGAGAGAAATAAAATGCGGCTAAGATTATTTTCTGTTTGTACAATCTCAACCAGAAACTCTTACAATCAGAAGATTACATCATTTCTCAAAAATATTTACTTATAGAATTCTTGTTTCAGATTTTAAAGATACTTTCACTGCACAGTTATATCTCTACATGCGTTTACATATCTTATGTCATCCACATGTTCACATGTAATTATATATAAATCGTCCCTGCTTCTCCAGCAGTTAAGAGATGTACTCTTATGGATCCCCGCACATGGCCGTGCAAAAGCAGGACGACCAGCTCGAACATACATTCAGCAGCTATGTGAGGATACAGGATGTTGTCCTGGAGACCTGCCTAGGGCGATGAACGATAGGGAGGAGTGGCGAGAGAGGGTCAGGGATATCCGTGCTACCCGCGCGACATGATGATGATATATAAATAAAAAAAAAAAAAAAGGTTTCCCTCCTAACAAACTACATAAAACCAAGGCTCAGTAGACATATCTCTATAAATGATTGTTTTCATAATTATACACTCATTTATACCAACAAGTCTCTTACTTAGGAATGTTATAGTCCCAATATTTGATCATCACACCCTCAGGTCTTCTCCTCACCCTGTTAGTGGGGCTTAGAATATGTTGACTGTAACCCCTAAAAAGGGATAAGACTTGAAATGAGATTCAGCTTGTTCATAAGAACCGGTTTTTGGAATTTCATTAATTTCAACAACCAGTTGTTATCTTAAATTGAGATTCTCAATCTTATATTTATTTAGATATTTTTTTTTAAGTTGAGAAAATAACTAAAATTGATAATTTCACTTGCCAGACTAAAACATGAGGTAACCCAAAGATCCAACCTTTGCATATATATTGAGCCAGCCAGCATGGTTTGATGCAGTAGTAAGAGAACCAGTTGTCAGTGAATCCTGTAGTGAGAGAACCTGTTGTTGGTGAACCCTATAGAAAGAGAACCTGTTGTTAGTGAACCCTGTAGTGAGAGAACCTGTTGTTAGTGAACCTTATAGTAAAAGAACCTGTTGTGAGAGAACCTGTTGTTAGTGAACCCTGTAGTGAGAGAACCGTTGTTAGTGAACCCTGTATTGAGAGAACCAGTTGTTAGTGAACCCTGTTGTGAGAGAACCTGTTCCTAGTGAACCCTGTAGTGAGAGAACCTGTTGTTGGTGAACCCTGTAGTGAGAGAACCTGTTGTTAGTGAACCCTGTATTGAGAGAACCTGTTCTTAAAATTTTTGAATCCCACCATTGGGTAAGACCATCACTCAAGGAAAAAAAAGGTGGGCTATGGGGTGTATGGTGAACTGCTTCATTGCTATAACTCCTAGGTCCACCTTGACCCAGAGTGGAAGTACCTGTTAGTTCCCATTAATGGATCAAATAGATGTTTAAAAATTTTTCATATTCAATAAGACTGTGTGCAAAAAATCTTTTAAAAATGTATATATGAATTTACAATGAATGCAATTCCCTAAACTCTGTGGATAGAATAATCAAAGACAGGTTGATTTACTGTTAAAATCAATCAATCAGGTCTTCTTCAGGTGCCTATCAGTTAGCAAACTTCTGGGAAATTTGTACAGTTTAGTTCACAGGCTGACTGTTTTCATGCCTGGAGGATAAACTCACATCAATTAATTCTTACAAGTTAATTCATCCTTTCATCCCCGAGGCCATAGGATAATCTCGTCTTGATCATAGCCATAATCCTTATGAAGCTTTTCTACTTCTTCTCAATCAGAGTATATGACTCTTTGCTGTACTACCCATAGTAGAATCAGATGGTGGAACATTGGCATCTTAAACCTAATATCCTTTCTTCCTTAATCAGGGAAAGAGGTAGACAAGTGACATCACTCAGACAAATAGGAAGAAGTAACTGCATCATGATTGGACAGCAGTAATCCTTCAACCCAAAAATTCATACAAAAATGACACTTTTGATGTGACCCAAATGATGTAACCTGAATGACACTTAGTACACTGAACTATCAACCAATATTTCATCTGCTTCCCTAAAAGTATCACCAGCTTTTAATTAATATTTGAAACTCTATTCTTGATCCTGAAATCAATGGTACTACTAACAGCTGAAACCAAAGACACCAAACATATTTACAGTAGTTATTTTTATATTATATGATCAATCATAATTATATAGGTGTATTCAGAAAGTATCAATACAGAAATAAAGAATGAATGAACTGTTGTGTTCATTTTTCTTCAAAATACTCCTCACTGATATTCTATACACTTATTCCAGTTATCAAAGTACCTCTGTAATTCCCCTTTTGTTGTGGAGTGAGGGTGTGTCATTGTATTTCTTTTAATATCCTCTAAGTTCTTAAATTTTCATTAAAATATTCCTCACAGACATCCCATACACTTATTCCAGCTGGTTTCCCATTTGTCAAAGCACCTCTCTAATTCCTCTTGTTCTGGAGAGAGACTGTGTCATTGTATTTCTTTTAATATCTTCTATGTTCACAAATTTTTTACCTTATGATGAATTTTCAGTTCAGGAAAAAAAAGTTGTATGGAGTTAGGTCTAGTGGGTATGAAGGATGTTACACTTGTATAATCCCATGTTTCACAAAAAAACTTCTGGACAAATTGAGCAGAGTGCACTGGTTGCATTTTCATGGTGGAACTGCCACTGAGCATTTACAATGTCTATTATTACTAAGATGATGCAAGATTTCCAAGTAATACTGTTTGATAACAATTTCGTCTTTGGGAGTATATTCATCGGGAACTTTATATTTCTTTGTTAAAAAAAACCCATGAGCAATACTTTGGTCTTACTCCAAACTTGGTGAACCTTCTTTATCCTTGGTAATAATGAAGACTTCTATGAAGATGATTGAGCTTTAGTTTCACAATTGTAGACATATACTTATGATTTGTTATCTGTTGTGGTGGTTTGTAAAATCTGCATTGTTTTTTGCACATTTGTGTAAATCAGTAGCCATGGAACAAACCTGGCTACAACTTGTCTACTCCTTCAAATCTTTAATGGCTTAACATGACCCAACTGAAATGCCCACCTTATCCCCAATCTCCCTGATAGTTAATCTATCTGCCTTCACTAAACTGTTTCAGCATGGTGGAAGGCCTCTCTAGATACTCATCACTTTTGCCTGATATTCTTTCTTTCTTTCTTTCTTTCTTGAAATAGAGATGCCACTCAAAGACTCTGACATGGTTCATTGAATCATATCTATGAGCTTCTTTCAGAATTTCAAAGTTTCAGAACTAGTTTTGTCCAGTTTTTAGCAAAATTTAATATAAACTCATTATTCAGTATTATCTACCATGAGAAAATGTGATGCACTGAAAAAAAAAGAAAAGAAATTCAAATGAAAACCTATATAAATCTGAGTGACTTTTATTATAAATTGCTGATGTCTAGATGAGCCAATGTCAATTTGAAAGAAAATTACAAAGTGTCAGTCTTGATACTTTTCGAACACACCAATGTTTCATTTGTTGAAATCTTTACATTGAAACAAATTTGGTCAACATAACAGTGCTTGCTAACACAACCAAGTTAAAGATTTTAGAAAATGAAGTGTCCTTAAGCAAAATTCTGTAAGATGAAAATGTCTGAATCTTCCATACCAAAAGGGGAAGACAAGGGTGACAATGGTTGCACTTGAGAACAGCAAAGTTTACATCTAATCAATATGTAACCTACTTGACCAGAGTTTACATCTAATCAATATGTAACCTACTCGACCAGTTTGTTTGCTATAACTAAAACTTTTGATAATTAAAGTATTTCAGAATAAGTTTACAAATCTGTAACTGATATAATAATCAGTGTGGTCTAGAATACACTAATTATATCCCCTGCAGAAGGGTGAGACCCTAACCCACAAAAATGGTGCCTCAGTATAATTACATCAAGTGGTGCGACTACAGTTCTAGAGCTCAAAGGAAAGTAGAGTCACTTTTTCATTACTATTATGATCAGATCCACTCTAATCTGGGGTGGTAGTACCTGTTAAAGTTCTATCTATGGGTCAAATAAATATGTTTTGAAAATTATTAATATTAGATAAGAATACTTGAAACCATATTACTGTGTACAAATTATTTGTATTACTTGAAGCTATAATTGTTCACAAATGATTATTATCATTATTACTTGAAATCGTATAATAATTTTTAAAAAGACTGACTTTGGCATTAAATAACCCAACAAGGGTTGACATGCCAGAAAACCTACGAACTTGACATAACATAAAAAAACCAACCAAGTAAATGTAATTCAGGAGAATCTGATATGACATTAGGAAAGCATAAAGACAAGAATTTTTCTTTTATTCATATAAAAACAGAATTATTACTGGTGTAACGATTTAAAGAAATGAAACAGCAAAGAAAAGTGTTGCCTGTCAACAGGTGATACAGTAAACAGAGGTGTTTATATCTAAAAGGAATTTTGAAACACAAAATCTGAAATTTTAAATATAGATATTTCTGTCTGTGTTGATAATCATGTCGATCATACTGTACGATAGATAGATAGATAGATAGATAGATAGATAGATAGATTATTAAATGTAGTTGGAGAGTTGTTGTTGACTGGAGGAGAAAAGTCAGAAAGAGAATTCAAGAGAGCCCCAAAGAAATAGAGGTGGTGGTGGGGGAGAATTGAAACTGGAGGGACAAAGTGTTCAACACAAAACAACCTCATAAAGTCAATTACAAGTGACTGGCAACTCCAAATTCTAGAGAAAATAATAGTAAGGGTCCTATGTTTAAGAACGATATTGTTGATCACTTTTCTACCAGAATATCCCCTCCCTGTTGTTAATTTGCTTCTTCTGATTTTTGGATGGTCATTTTATGCTAATCACTCACTATAATCAACTGTACCAGACATAATACTGAATTTTTAGTTTCAAATCAATATTAAATTCAAATCTTTATTAAACAGAAATAAACTCAATTCAATGCCACAGAGGATTACATTAATCATCATAAGAAATGAACCTAGAACCCCGAGTTGAAATCCTCAATGAAGCTGTTTGTATTTCGCTTCACTTTAATGTGCATCTCTTCTACTCCAGCTAAGGGTAAATAGTAGAGCAGTCTGAGTTCTTTAGCCTTTGTTAGACAGTCTAAGAGAAGATTAACTCTGAATTCAACCAAGCTTAAAAATTGACCTTGTGTTGGCAGAGGGTTTGGGTAAAATTTGTTTCGATTTTGGACTAGTAAGGGGATACCACAGGAAATCAGACCCCCAAAGTATAAGGGATATAAGATCAAATCTTGGTGCTGGCTTTTTTCAAATTTTATTTCTGATCACTTAACTTACTAACAATTGTAGATATAAAAGTTTTCATAAAAAGCAACAGAAAATTTTTTTAAAATATGAGTCAAAAATTAATAATTGACAATACTTCATCTAATTGGTTGAAATATAACAGATATGACTTTGGCTTTTCAAAAGTTACTGACTACAACAAAAGATACTTGAAAAAGGTCAGAGCATACAGAGGCCAAAATGTTGGGAGTATAACAAACAATACAAGGACAATAGTTGGAGGCAAGTAAATAATACAAATAATAACCGTTCCCTGTTAATGAGGATTAGAATAGGCTGATTGTATCCCCACTGCAGGGGGATAAGACCTCTCTAAAAAGGGGTATCCTGGGTATGACACTAAACTGCATCTAATGGTGAGGCTCCAATCCTGGAGTTCTGGTGAATGTAAATCACCCTTCATTGCCATTACTCCCAGGTTCACTATGATCTGGAGTGGTAGTACCTTTTAGGGTCCTATCTATGGATCAAATAGATCTGTTGAAAAATTATTTCTATTCAATAGGACTGGGTTAAAAAAAAACTCTCTTAAGAAGCAAATAAACGAAATATGTAAATAAGAATGTTCAATGAATGCAATTCCCTAACCTTTAGGCATAATATAATCCTAGACCGGTTGATCTACTATTAAAAATAAATCAATCAAATATTCAAACAAAAAGATGATTTACTAGCCAGTAAGGAACAGCTTTAAAGAATATCAGAAATGTGGAAATAAGAAATGAAGCTTTTTGGTTATCCAAATCTGACACATTGCATTTTGTTGTATGAAAGGGAAATAAGACATGAAAATTAACTTGATGGAGTGAATATTTATTATTACATTTCATTTTGTTACAAGCTTTATCAGGTAATGATTTAGAAAAAATATATTGGTGAAAATTATAACTGCCTTTGTGGTTGTCATGGCTATGTAATTCATTGTTATGAAAATTTAAAAAGTGGGAAAAGAAAAACATTCAATATTGTGCTTATGGCTATTATTCAACTTAAAGGATCTGAAATTATTATTATTGTGTGAAGAGAAATCTTGTTAGTAATAAATCATTATCAAATGGTTTATTGAAATTAGTGAATGTTATTTTTACTCTTTCAACCTTGGTCAAATTAAGTGGAATATTGTTTTAATATTAATCTTATATATAAGCAATATAAAAAAGTATTAAGTACATTGCAAGCAGTTTTATTAGCATGTATATTTGTTATGTCCTCAGAAAAGAGCATGAAATAAATAAGACAAACATCTTTTAAGAGAGAACAAAAAGGTTATATATTACAGTTAAACAAGCAATACAATGAGGCCAATGTACCTTTACTATCAACTCCCTGAGTGGATTTCAGTCAAATGTTATATCTTTACTGAAAGAGTCCATTGTGTATCAAAAATAGGGAAGATACCAAACCATTATTCATGTAGCATATTACATACATTTTATATGTATACATGTATATACATATAAATTAGGATAGTGTAAACACATCGTCAATGGTATTTGGTGATTCTCAGTTTCTTGCCAATGCAATCATCAAATCAAGTGGTTCCCATGGGTTGGGTATATTGTTGCATGAGGCACGATGGGAAAAGTGATCTAATTTATGAAGCATCCTAGGGAGGGTGGTCAAGATGATGCTGAGTAATTATTTACCTGGCTATATGGCATTAATTTCGAAATTTGTTAATTTATTTCCTCAATTATGTATTTACCCAACCCTTCCACCAAGAGCAGGATGTGACACAAGGTCAAATTTGTAAGCAAAGCTTAGACCAGTTGCCATATGAAGGTTAATGATCTCAGTATGCCCTAATATTTACCCAAAGCTGAACAGAAGATACATACCTCTCCCAAGAGTGTGCGATATGCAAACAACATTGTCCAGGATATAAGTAAAAAGTTGTAAAGTTGGCAACCCTAGTCGATGGTGACCCAAAGGCTCCCTTTTTGATAGCTTCTACAACAAGGTGTAGGGGAGGGCACTACTTCTTTCCCAGGATTAGACCCACTTTACCTTTGATCTGTACCTTATAATGCTTAGTATTAAGCAAGGAGGTATCAAGTACGATTTTTTGAGTCTTTTGTATGACTCGACCTGGCCATTGGCAAACACTCTAACCATTATGCCAATGTCCAGTACAGGATATAAAATCAGGTTATGGAGTCCATTTCCTATTACATTAACTGTTACATCTAATCACCTCTTTTTTATCTACTCTATCATGTTTAAATCATTATTTTCTATTATTGTTACTATTAGCTCTCTCTCTCTATCAATATATATATATTCAAGGGTCATTTTATAAATGAGGGGAAACAAAAAAAACAACAACAACATAGATATAAACTCTGCATTGTCTGGAATTGGTTTAGAGCAAAAATTATTTTAATCTTTCAAAAATATTTCTTTTGATACTATTCAAAATAGCAACCAATCAGGGTGCTTTAGGCTTAAACAGAGGTCTGTCATCAAAATTTTGGCAGTGAAGAAATGCAAACCATGTGAAATTTACAGAAGAATGTGTGGTGTGTACGAAAAAGCATGTTTTAGTCACAAAAAAAGTTCACAAACGGGCTAAACATAAGTTTTCCCCTAGGAGCCTGAGTTAAAATCATAATCTATGCAGTGGAAACAAGCACACAGTTCATAACTCAAGATTTTTTCAAATTTGACCTTATGTCACATCCTGCTCTTGGTGGAAGGGTTGGTTAAATACATAATTGAGGAAATAAATTAACAAATTTTGAAATTAATGCCATTACTCTCCAGTAAAAAAAAGGTTTCAGGCACAGGGGTCAATAAAGAAGGTCATGCTGACAGTCCTCAGAGACATGAAAAGATACATTTCCTTAAAAAAAGGTACAACTGTAAATAGTGATTGGTGTTGCTAACTCCTTATGTAAAATTCCATATATTTATTGAATGACCTTCATATATATATATATATATATATATATATATATATATATATATATTAGTTATTGGTTGTGCATAATCAAGGGTGACCCGAAAGATCCCTTTTCAATAGCAACTGCACAAGGTGTAGGGTAGGGTGTTACTCCTTTCTCTGGATTGCTCTACTCATCCTTGATCCATACCTTATAATGCTGAGTGTTAAGCAAAGAGGCATCAAGTAGCATTTTTTTGAGTCTTTGGTATGACTTGACCTGGGACTGAACCTTGGTCTCCTGCATCATTAGTAGACACTCTAACCATTATACCAATGAGCAGGTTATATATATATATATATATATATATATACATTTGTGTGTGCGCGTGTGTGTGTGTGTGTGTGTGTGTGTGTGCGTGCGCATATGTGCCTGTAAATATAATAATTGTATATTGTAATATAGTCAAATGTGCATCTTGTACATTTGATTGGATGAGAGAAAATCATGAGTTATGAACTGTGTGGCTTTAACCATGTAAATACTGTTTTTTAAAGTGACCAACTCGCCACTGTGGTCAGCATGAACAGAAGTGTAAACAGAAGCAGCAAAAAGAAGGAACTAGCAAGTGGATATAATTGAAGGTCAATTTTGCTTCTGCCTTACCATGCGGCCAAAAGTAGGAAGACAATTTTATATCAGGAAACACTGGTCTTTGTTCAACTTCTCTTTCTCTCCTTACCCAACATTTCTAATAAAGCAATTTATGATCAACTGATGCTGAAAGCACTAGTTCCTGCTAGATCCCTAAAGTTAAGCATCAATGAACCTATTCAGTACTTACATAGATGACCACTAAGGAACAATGAGTACAGTAAACAAACTAAGCAAAGCTAAGTTAATAATAACATTTCTAATACAGTGACAGAACCGGAGTTGGAATTTACTTACATCACAAGATGAAAATCAGTAGAATATTAGTTAAATGGAAATCATTATAATACATATAAGTAACTGTGTATTTCTTCATATATTGAATTATTTATAAAGTATACATAAGTCTGTAATTTAATAGCCACAAAAACATTTACTTTACAAATATTCATTTTTCAACATAATCTCCTTCCATATCTATACATTGAAAAGAGTGGTGAATATTAATGTAGATCAAATATTATACTGAGAAAATTTGAGATTAAAATTCAGCTGATAAGTAGAGCGTTAGTTATGAACTTATTGACCACCTGAGTATGTATATACATTTACAAAGCTTAGCATAGTTTGACACAAGGCTAGAAATATGGAGCACTAAATGATATATCAATTCTTAATGATTTTTGAGCTTGGCTCACTGACCATTTCACTATGCCAGGCACCCATAAAAAAAATCAAGCCTAGTTCAGGTTTGGCACAAGGCTTTAAGTATATGGCACCTACGAGGACCAAACTCACTACACAATAATAATTGATATACAAGTCTAGCTGCTAACCATTACACCATGATGAGATGCTAAATATAGCTTAGATTTAGCACAAAGCTGCAAGTATAGAGGCACCCAATAAAGCTTGACGTCACTATTTAGTAACAATAATCAGTTATACATGTTTCAACACATGCAATCTTATCAATGACAATAGACAAGATTGTGTGCTTTGATACTTTGATTCAAGAAGACAGATCCCGCCAAATCATTCATAAGAAGTTGGGATGTTAGAAAGTGTCATCTTGTTGGGTCACAAACAATTGACTAAAGAACACAACACTTGGGTTGATATTGTTGACATGAAAAACCATGCCAACTTTGTGATCTGGATGTGGAACATGATCTTCCAAAGTCAGTAGTCCATGAAATCATCTATGAGATGACAAGATATCAGAAAGTGTCAGTTTGATGAGTCCCAAAACAAAGGACTTAAGAACACAAATTCTAGTGCTTGGGTTGAAATTGTTGGGGTGTTTTACCATATTCACTGCATGGTCCTAACTTGATTCTTTCAGATTATCATCTGCTTAGACTCCTTAAATGACATCTGCAAATCAGTTTCACTCAGATAATGTTGTTGTTTCAGAGGTTCAAGGGTGATTTGAGTTGATTGATGCTATGTTTTTTGAGTAGAGTATTTATGTGATTGTACACCAATGAAAAAACTGCACCACTCTTGATTGACTTCATAAAAAAGTAGCATAGTAGTGCTGGTAACCTATACACAATATTCCATTTGTATAGTAATTAACATGTATTAATGTTTGTACCTTACATTTTGGACATTCCTCATGCCTGTCAATTATGAGTTGCCTCCTCCTTATTAAGGAGGCACTTGAAGCTAATTCTAGTTTGCATGATAGACAATGTGTAGGGTGTGAATATTGATCAACAACAGAAGACAATATTGTACAGGCTGAAGCTTTGATCCAAAATAAAAAAGAAACATGCCAAAGTCAGTGGTCTATGAAATCATTAGTAAGAAGTTAAGATATCAAGTGTCATCTTGTTGGGTCTTTAAACAATTGACTAAAGAACACAACACTTAAGTTGATATTGTTACGATGAAAAACCATGCCAACTTAATAATGTGGCATTGGATCTTGATCTTCCAAATTCATGAAATCATTCATAAGAAGTTGGGATATCAGAGAGTGTCAGCTTGTTGGGTCTTGAAGCAATTGATTAAAGAGCATAAGTTTCAGAGCATGGGTTGATATTATTAGAATATTTCATCACACCTACAACATAATCCTGACTTAGTTCTTTCAGATTAGCATTTGTTTGGATTACCTGAATGATATTTATTTAGGAAGCAGTTCTATAAAAATAATGATCTTGTTTCAGAGGTGCTAGAGAGGCTCCAATTGCTTGACACCACATTCTTTGAGGAGGGTATTTATGTGCTTATGCACTAATGGAGGCACTTGTAGTGTTATGGTTACCATCATAGGAAGTGGAATTGGCAACTTGAGTTCAATTCCAGAACAAAGCTGTTCGCATTTTAGATTGTGCTATTACTCCTAGAAAAAGTGTAGATCCGACTATTTTTCCTCTAGCTATGGATAAATAATAGGGCAGACCGCACTCTTTAATCTTGGTATAGCAACTGGTTGAGGAAAGGAAAACTGAATTAAAACCAGTTGCAGACCTGGAGAGGGATGGATTCAGCCAGACTATTTCATGATCAAATCAGGTTATAGAACCAGTGAGAGAGAGAGAGCACTGATTGAACAAGTACATCACTCTCAATGGTGACTACACAGTAGAATAGCACAATATAGCTGGCAATATATGCACAAGGTTTTATTTGTGCTCTTATAAACATGTTTGATTTGTACATGTTTATACCTTACTTTTCAAACAGCCCTTATATATATATATATATATATGTGTGTGTGTGTGTGTGTTATTTATTTATGTATATCATTGATATATTATGTATTTTGTTTTCATGTTTCTCCAAAGTTATCAAACATAGCTGACATCAAATAGCTGGATCTGATTTTTAGTTGGCTGACATTCTCTTCAATTACTTCATCTAACACTTACTAGCCATTCTGTGATGTAGATTGCTCTTCCCATATCATTTAGATTCCTCGTCCCTAAATCTATCAATGATAATAAAAAAGAATTCTAAGTAGAAGACCAAGTAACCATATTTTTGTGAATATTTAATAATCTTTCGTCAACAAACTTACAAGGCTATTTCTGAACACTCGTAATCCTTTTAGATAGGAATAAACCCAACTTTATACGATTAGCGGGTCCACCAGAATCCAAATGGAATTTGTGTTTCCAGTAACCATCTCTGGGAAAGGCTATTATTGGTCGGCCTTAATTTCCTTCAGGATATACTTATAAGATGCATTCAGGCAGCAAACAATATACAAGAGAGGGAATACATTCACTTGGCAAATGAGTATCGACATATTGGAAATTGGAAGGCAGGGCAAGAATAATCAATAGTGCTCACTCATTCATTCACTTGTGACCAGTGATTTACTTTCTACTAAGTCTTCATCTTCATCTTCTTCTCTTTCTTGAGGCTGATAGCTCAGTGGCTCTATTGATAGTGATTCCGCTTTACATGTAATTAATGAGGAAGGGCAGCAGAGAAATGGTCTGTTAAGTGAATAATACTGGAACCGTTTAAAAAGACCGTAGTAAATAAACATGAAAGATACTTTCAGGAAGAGTAAAGATAAAGTAAAAAAAAAAAAAAAAAGTCAAAGCAAAATAAAAGATTAACGTATTTAAAAAAAAAAAAAAGAAAAAAAAAGGTTAACCTGACTCTAAATAGAATCTATTTTAGTCTTCTTTTGTTTATTTTTAGTCATCAATTTATACACAATCATCCTCAATCAACAAACACTAATCCAAAAAGTCAGATAGCACTTCTATTTAACAGGTTTTCTTAAAACAACTAAAAGACCCTTTCACACATAACACCTGATTTTTTGAGTGAGATAACACTACTATCTAACAGGTTTTCTTAAAACAACTAAAGACCCTTTGACACACAACACCTGATTTTTCAGCATATCACATCTTGTTGATTAATTTGTGTCATAAATTATAAAAGTCTACTTAACCGCCATTGAATTCCTGGTGATACAAAGGCTTCTATTTAGAAAAAAAAATGAAGAATAGCAATTAAAATTTCACAGCTTTATTGAAAATTTGGATGATTAAAAAAAAACAAAACATTTAGAGCAAATGCCTACCCAACAAATCATCATTATTGCTAATTGGACTGGGAATTGCTTTATTCTTCAGATTAGATTATATTGAACAGTATTGCTCTAATAAAAATCACTTTATGATGGAATGGTTTTGCTGTGTTACAGTCACACACACACACACGCACACACACACACACACACACATTATTTATATATATATATATATATATATATATATATATATAGTTCAGTACCTTTGTTTAATTCTATATCAACATTCTTGGGTTATTTAATGCTAAAGTAATCCTTGGAGAAGATTAGCAGTGATACTATTTAACCTGAAACTGTGGAAATAAAAGACTTCATTCCTTTTACTCAAAGGCATTAGTTAAAAAATGAATGTAATAGTATAACTGGAGTTCAAACTTCAGATGATTAAATTATGTCAAACACAGACACCTCAAAAATTATGATTCATTTGCTAATTGAACTTGCTTTAAATGTATTGTGCTTATAAAAAATCTTGTTATGATTTGTTGTTTTTGCTAGATTTCATAAAAAGGTTATTGTATATGAAGATAAAAAAACGTTCAACCTCAAAAACTGGCTCAGAAAAACGTTTTTTGGCCTTCTGCATTGCTGACACAAAGAATTCAGTATAAGAATATGGTAAAAAAATACTCTTATCTCATGAAAGATCTGGAAGAAAAAGAACAGAATAATAAATATACTAAGTCTTTTATAGCATCACAGGAAGTTTTGTTTGCTTTTTAAAGATTTTCATATATGGTATGAATATTCTAATTGAATACTGAAATTGCTAAAGAATATTTGGTAATAAAGAAAATGATTGTTTATTGCAACTTGTTCAGAATTGGTGTCTGTTCAGAAATGCAAAGAAATATACACAACAAAATATGACATCACACAGTATTGTGTACAATATAGAAATCAGATTTTTTTACTTAAATGAAATTACAAAAAACAAAAAAAAACATGATAGAATAAAATAAAAATAGTTTTTTAAAGTATAGGACAAAGTTGAATGCATTTTTTTTTTATTTGTTTCTTTTTTTATGTTGGGGTTGAGTCTGATAAACTTAAAACAAGGGCAGTGTTCCGTATAGTATATAACATTGTGCAACATAATACATTGTTATATACACAATTCTAAACAAGTACCATATCTTTCACTGTACTAATCATGAAATTATTCTAGTTACTATGCACATTATGCAAGTCTCTTCCTTTTGAGAGCATCTTCAGTGACACTACTTATTGTTCATCAAGTTGCTAATGTCAAACAGACATCACCAACCATCAACTAATCTGTGCCAGATTGTATTCATTTGCAAAGTCATATATATCTTAAATCCCAGTGGATTTAAAATGAAAAAGAATGTAGCTTTTTCATAAGACATTGTTCAGCAAGCAAGTGAAGACTAAATAAAATATAATACAAAAACAAATAAATAAAAGCAAAAATTTTTAAACAATAAAAGTTCATAATGTCAGAAAAGAAAACAGTCCTACCCTGTACAATGTTCATTGCTGCATTTAGTAAATGAAATTCATATGCAAATATAACAATTATTATAAAACAGATTGATTATGATTGATTGATTTAAATAACATGTCAACCTATCTAGGGATATTTTATGCCCAGAGGTTAGGGAATTGCATTCATTGTATGTTTATATTTACTTTTTTTGTGTAGGTGTTTTTTAAGAAGTTTTTACACAATCTTATTGTATACAAATAATTTTCCAATAGATCTATCTAATCCATAGATATGACCCTAATACAGTTGACCTGGGAGTAATGGTAATGAACAGATACTCCATATCTCCAGAAATGGAGCTTCACCATCAGAGTGTTTTGTGTCATATGCAGGACACCCCCACTTTTTTTACGGAGGAGTCTTACTCTTCTACAGACAATACAGTCAGCATATTCTAAACCTCGCTGAAAGAGCATATGACACAGAGGTATTAATAGAAATAGATAAATATGATGAGGATATTAGTACCTTGCCCAAATACTTGATTAATACAGTACATTTCTTAACTGCAAGTTCATTACAATCTGACATTTCAATATTCACTAAAGAAAATAATGTCTTCAAGAAAATGGAAGCCTTTTGAGCCTGTTTTTTTATGAATTCATACGAAAAGTGATAAAAGAATTGTCTGCCTATATCAAACAGAGAAAATAAATATTTTCATTTCAAAGAAAATGGCAGAGAATTTCCTAATTAAAAATCCTATAGGATTTCCTTTGTTCTTTTCCCTTTTGAGGTTGTTTTTTTAGTTATTGTTGGGGGGGGTCTTTATAAAAGACAAGGAAAGAAGAAAAAGTCAGAGGAACTTTAAATATAGAGATTCTTAAAAGATAATAAAGATTTATTATCTTTTTTCCTTTTTATTTCAGTGATTCTGAGTAAAATTCCCAAATTGCTGAATAAGAAAATAAAATATCACTGGTGTTGTTTTCTAAAAGGTCTTAGAAACATTATGACATCTGCCATGGAAGAATAGCTTCTCTGGTTATGAGCTTAATTCTTGGGGAAAAAAAGATTATTTCAGGGCTGAACAAAGTTTAAAACAAAAGAGACATAATTTCATGAGAAATCACTCCTACAATTCACAACCAGTCAACTCATTCAGTAGTAAAAATCACTATTTATTTGCTTTATCTAATAGGCAAATGTGATACAGTCAGGTTTAATGTAAGGCTCAACATATATACATATACAGTATTGGACAAAAAGAACACAGTGAAAAAAAAACTGAACCATATTTTATTATTGCCACAAATTTTAATGAAACTTCAATGGCTTATACACACAAAGGAAGTGGTTATTTTCCTTGATTATCATAAGTTCCCTTAGATGCAGTGGTTTTTCTCTTGCAAACATAACTTTTTTGATAATTTACAGTTTTATGATGATTTTTGAAGGAAACATAAAATGAGTGATGGCAATTCATTTTCTTTGTAATATCGCAAAATAACAATCCACAATCATTGTATGTCACACAAAGTCAATCAACTGCTTATTAGCCATTAGCAAAGGACTAATTACAAATTAGGATATCAAATCAAGAAAAAGAAAACACTAAAAATTTCTTATTTTTTGATATTTCTGAGAATTTTCTTTTCAGAAAATTATGACTTTTCACTACAATTAAGGAAACTTTGACAACAATAATCAAAGAAAATAATCACTTCCTATGTATGTCTAAGCCATCAAAGTTTCATTAAGATTAGTGGCAATTATAAAAAAGATCTTTCGATTTTTTCAGTTTTCTATTGTTCAATAAAATGGCAATGACTGCACATTTGGCACAACGTATGCTGCAAAGAAGTTAGAATGTCTCATGACCCCTTCTATTATTGAAAACGAAGATGTACTGCTCTGAAATTAAAAGCTGCAAGAATCAAATATATCTACATTAATATTGGGTCACAAAGGCAAAAACAATAATAATTGGTCCTATTTATTTGATAGTTTGGAGTGTCATTATTTCCTAAAACATAGAATTACTTTTTTGCTAAAAGGAACTTATGTTGATTCTGTGTTAAAGAGTCCCACTAGAATCTTTAGAATTACTTATATTAGTTGAGGAAGAATTTCTCAAGTTTTAGCATTTCTTTTGATAAGTTAAACATGTCTTATTTTATGACTTTAGGTATTTGTAACAGTCTATACAATAATTTTAACAAGATGGATTATAAGTTCCAAAAGACAGGTTGGCTGGCTTTATAGAATGTCAGCCAAAGTTGGTTAAATAGTTGTGGTCTCCAATGATATACAGTAGAAAAATGTATCTTCACAATCATTTTAAATAGGTAAACACTTTATGCTTAGTTTCAGGATCAATGTTTTAACAGCCAATGTATTAGGTAGTTCAGAATTATTTTACACATTATCTGAGATCTATTTGACTGACAGATAGAATCTTAACACTCCATGACAGAATGAAACTGTGAGTAATTGTAATAAAGGAATGATTCTACATTCCTCAGAGCCTTTATAGTAAGTGATCAGACAGTTGTAATTTCTATCCAAACTCAAGTTTGCATACAATCCAATTTTCTGAAATTAAGTTTCAAATGAGTTTTTTTTTTTAAATAACCTACATATACACAGAGTGATTGAGAAAATATTAAAGATCTTATGAGAGTACATTTAGAAGATGGTGTAATGGCTAAAGTGCTGGACTGTGGTGATGAAGTTTAGTAAGTTCAAACTCCAGTCACACTATTATATTCTCTTTTGGATTAATGACCTTTAAGAAAGGCATGAACCCCCTAATCCCTAAAGCTATAAGTTAAATAGTATCACTGTTGTTCTTCTACAGGGATAAATTTGGCATTAAATAACCTATATGCCATTAAAACTAAGAAACCAAACCAAACCAAACCATTAGGATATTGTGACGGGGAAATTGATTAAAATCCCTAAACGGGACTTTATTTTCGCACGTGTGAAGACGGGGCAGGTTGGCACTTGATCCCCTACAGAAATAAGTCCTGTTCAGAGTTCTTTTCTCAGGCAGATAAGAACTGGCATATTACGTGAGGGAATAATTTAGGGCCAGACTGGCCACCGCTGGCAAAGGGGTCCAAAATTTCACACTATCACACACCCACCAGGCCACTAAACTTCTTTCCCTTAGATAATTGAAGAATACGGGCCTATAGGTTTTAGTTGTAATAATATTAATATTGCTACAGTCGGCAACTCCGGTTTCCAGTGTGATACTTTAGGAATTAATAGGACGGTTCTAAGCAAGATAATGTAAGGCGAATAGAAGCTGAAAGGAAAGCATGGAATAATAACATAGACCACATGGTAAAATGAAAATACATAGGTTCTTTACTACGGTTATATACATATATATGTTCAAAGTGTCAAAAATCATATAATAGGATAGTCCATGAATATAAATGTCTTTTCTTGGCTTTTATCCTTTTTCAAATTGAGAGAGAGAGTGGTAACAAAATTTGGGTGTAACGGAAAAATGTCCCAAAGTTACTTATCTTATTTTTTTGACGGGGTTCCACTGGAGAATTTCTCTTCTTTCACGGGCTAATAGACTTTGTACTGTTTTTAATGCTGGCTTGAGAGACTCAGGTCTTTCATGTCTCAGTCTTTTGTCTTTAGCCCGGAGTGAAATGGCTATCGTCCGTCTGCCACGAGCGTTGCTCAAAAACTACCTTTTTTGTATTTACTTCCGTTGAGGGGAAGGGAACCCCACTTCCGTTTGGGGTCCCCCCACCAATCATTTGGCTTCATTTTCTCCTTCCCCTTCCGATGTCCGGCGACCCAAGGTCACTTAAGTGCAAACATCTGTGTGACCCACATTCATTTCTAACGGTCACTTTTTGACTGCTAGATAATTTTAGTTCAACGGGGGGGGGAGAGTATCATTCCCACCTCCTCGTCTCCGTGAGCCATCACGTGACAATATAATTTGAAAATGTCTCCACCCATTCAACATATTCTTAAAATCTACTACAAGTGATTAAAAAAATATGAATATTTCTATGAGGTTATTTTTACTAGAAAAGCAGAACAGATATTACAGACCAACAGAGGAAGATTCCAGTAATTTACTGACATGGATAGAGAACAGTTGAGACTTTGAAATCATAAAGGAATTCCATAGAAATGTTAATATTTTTTTTAAACACCTTTTATATCTTACATATACAGGTTATGATAAGTAGATTGTCGTCTAAATTACACAAACATGAAAATAACACTGACATCTCACTGTATAAGATATATTTCCCAAATTACATGATAATATTAGGAAATACAACAGATTAAATCTATTCAAAGAAATAGCCATTGGTTTCATCGGTTGCTTCCAGACAGCTTCAGAATCTCCCGCAAGCCTTTCTAATGGTCTCCTTATTTAAATTCATAAATGCTGCTCTTTTCCTTGCCTTCAGTTCATTCTTTGTGTTGTACAAAGTTTTGGTGGTCGCTCACTCAACTGCACTCCACACATAATAATCAAGAGGATTGCAATTTGGAAAGTTAGAGAGCCAGATGTTAGGGTGATGTTGTCACAGGAATTTTCTGACTGCAAAGACTAACATGGTACAGAGTTCCATTACCAAACACAATTTTATATAGTCACATATGCAGATTCACATCTACATAAATGCACATACATATGTAGAATAATTCACAGCGACACAATGACAACGACAGACGCAGGATGTGATAAACGATGCACACAAGATAAGACGCAGGAAGGAAGACGCAGGGAGACTTCTTTAACAATATTTACCTCTCACTTTATTTGTAAGGGCTCGAAAAGGTTTTTCAAGGGTTGCATGAGAGAGGGAGCTGGAGATCGAACATAACTGCATTATTTTGACCCCACTGTTATGACCATCACGTTGTGTCCTTCTTGTTCTCTAGGGCTGCTCAACCGGAGGCCTAGGGCCCACTCATCAGGGCCCAAAGGCCCCTTCGGCCAGATGTGACTTTCCTTACCACATCTCGTATATAACTCCGTCCGATCTTCAACTCAACTGCTTTGGTTCGTCGAACTCAACTGAATTATATAATCGTTCGACGCCCACTCGATCTTTGAAATCGAATGTTTAATCGTCATCAAGCGGAAATAACTGTCATGCAGTTCAGAGGTCACTCTCTTCCGGTGCATCACTCTGTAGTGTATCATGGGAATTTTTCTTGCTCGTCCCATTTCATCAGCCAATTTCCGCCCACACAATTTCCTCTCATAACTGCCATTAGAATGTGTCACTTCCTTCTGGTGCATCACCTTGAATGGCATTTTTGGCCGGGTCAAAAGGTCAAAACATAACAATAGGGTCTTCAAACAGGCACTCTCTTGATCCAGGATTAGACAGCCTTCTTCAGGTATTCAATGTAAGATCCTGTATTAAGTCTGAGGCCACATGGAAGGATGAATGAAGCCATAATGTCACCACTGCTAGTGACCACCCCAAACACCATGATGTGGACTGGGTGTTTGGTTTTCATCATTATTAGGACATCTTGTTGTGTGTTCACCATGTGATCCTGGTAGAAATTTTTTTCATCTGAGAACAACCAAATTCACAAATAAAGAGTTTGCAATGTACAATAAAGATTGCCAAATTGTAAACATCTACATTTACAAGTATTTATGTACATATATTTGTAAATTCAGATTACTTTTTTCTGTAATATATTAAAAAATAAATTCATTTGTTTTTAAGCTTAAAATAGATTCTTACTGACTATATATTATAAAAAATGCATTTATAAATAAAATACAGAACTGGGAATGGTTATTTGTGGTTTAGCCAAGTGACAAGTAAATTCAGAGACAAGTAAATTTGACATAAGTCATTTTTCAACATAAGTCGCCTCTCTTCGAATGAATTACCGACACAAGGTGAGGTATGCCTGCATAAAAATTGGCCCTTTCTCATTTTGTATTATAAATACCAAATGTCTTCATGTAATAACTGTCTGATAAGAAACTCAGCCATTTCCATGTCTCTGGCTATGGATCTGATTGTCTCACAGAGATCATTGTCAATCATGACTTGGATCTTACCAAGAAATTTGGGAGTTCTTTACTTATCAGAATAATCAGAATGAGGTTTCCAAGCTGCTATACCTTTGTAATCACCACTAGACTCATCCAACTCTTTTTGAACCTTTTGCAATGTCTTCAGATTGACACACAAACTTTCTGAAATCTTTGTAATTGCATATCCAGCATGAATACATCATCATCATCATCATCATCATGTCGTGCTGCTAGTATGGATATTCCTGACCCTCTCTCGCCACTTTTCCCTGTCGCTCATTGCCTCAGGCAGGTCTTCAGGGCTACATCCTGTATCCTCACATAGCTGCTGTATGTATGTTCATCCTGCTTTTGCTCAGCTATATGTGGGGGTCGACTGGAGTACATCACTTATGAGCTCATCCCTGCTTCTCCAGCAGTGTCCTGCATGTCTGGTTCATCTAACTTGGATAGTTTTCATGATGGGAGGCAGGTGGCCATATAGTTGGTGCTTTGTGGGGTGTTGCCACCAGGACTTATTCAATAAGCATGAATACAAAGCAGTAAAACATGGCGTTTTCAAATTTCTGGAGAAGTGAATTGTATCATGTATTCCTAACTGACTCTAGTTTACTGCATAGAAGATAAAACCTGAAACAAACAAAGCACATAGGTGAAATTAATTTACTCATGGTACCCTATATATATATATATATCAGCACTTGACTCATTTATAAAGCTATGCAAAATATTTGGATTTTTGTTGATTTAATAAGTAGTAAAAAAGTAAAATTGTTGCCAAAAGTAAACAAGTTTTCACTCAACTTTGAAGTCACTTAAGCTTATGGTAAATTAGTTTTTGTTAGCTACTTTGTATAAAAAAAAAAGATTCAGTCCAATGAATTTCACTCATTACAGTTTCAATGATACAAATCTAAAAATATTTCACTTCATATAATCTAATCATATTAACCATTATAAAATAAGTTTCTTTTGGTTTTATGGCATATTGTTGGTTATTTAATGCCAAATCCTATATATATATATTGAATATATGAATTTAAAAACATTTTCTAGATACTCACAGTTAAATGATCAAACAGTTCTATTTCTAACAATTCAATTTAGCATTAGTCATTTGTTTGCATACAGTTTAAATGTCAAACAGTTCTATTTGACCCATATCAGGTGCTACCACTCTGGACCAGAGTGAACCTGGGAGTGATGCCAATGAAGCAGTACTCCACATTCCTCAAAGCTCTAGTAATACTGGAGCCTCACCATCGAATTTTTTAATGTCATATCGAGGACACACGTGTGTGTGGGGGAGTTGGGGTGTCTTGTCCCTCTGTAGAGGTGCAGTCAGTGTACTCTACAGCCCCAGCTGACTGGGCTGATTATAAAACAGTTTCTATAAGAACTTTTGTATTTTAGTAGACAGGGAAAGTTTTTGATTTACTCTATCGTCAGTTGATATGACATACACAGAATCTATATTAGTTGTGCTCTTTAGCATTTTGGTTGCTAATTTTTTTTCCTTTCTTTTTGTCTGGATATGAAAAATATAGTTCAGGTCAGACAGGTATATTGACAGTCGCTCAAATCATTTAACACATCTTTGGCCTATTCTAAGAAAAACTATTATATTTCACATAAAAAATAACAGGATTATTTTACATATATATCAGTACTTCTGCCTAAAATCAGATGCTTGTGGGTGGGGGTGGGAGTGGAATGGCCAGACTCCAGGGTTGCCTCATTTTTGCCACCCAAACATTCAAATATAGCACTTTTCAGTTCAAAGATGAGAACATGACTGACAAGAGGAATAGAGACTACACTTTGATCCTAGGCAAAAATACTGATTAGGGACACTTACACATACATACATACAGCAATAAGAAGAAATGTGGAGGTGCCTGTGGTGTAATGGTTATCGTTGTAGGAAATGGACACGGCAACACGAGTTCAAATCCTGGACGAGACTGATGGCATTTCACATAGCACTAATACCCTTGGGAAAGGTATGAATCCAATTATTCTCCCTCCAGCTATGGGTAAATAGTAGGGCAGACTGGGTTCTTCGGCCTTGGTGAGGCAACTAGTCTAGGGGAAGGAAAACTCTGAATTCAAATCTGTTAAACTCCGCTTAAAAATTGACCTTGTGTCATATCCTGCCTGAACGGAAGGGTTGGGTAAATATGATAAGAAGAAATGCCAAAAAAAATTGTTGACAATAAAATCAAATCAAATGCCCATGTAGTATAAAAACTAAAAAGTGATTACTTATAATATTATCAGTGTGACGAAATTTCATGTAGCAATGCCTCTTTTTGCCAGATGAAACTTAAAGTCAGAGTAATAGCATTGAAAGTAATCACTTTTTACTTTATATATATATAAGTTGGCAGACCATAGTTGAGAGTAACCCAAAGGCTCCCTTTTTAATAGCTTATAGGATTTACAATCCTATATTTTAAAATGACCATGATGCCACTTGTTCCCAAAACAAAGATGGCGGACGTCGGTAAACTAATCAGTCTTGGGAACCTATTGGCCAGGAAAACCACGTGGTTAGTGTTCACAACTACGTCAGCAACTTCAATTTTGTCCTGTGTTTTTGGAGCCTACTGCCTGACAAAGATTGTCTATAAATACTCTCATCTCCCAACACTCATTCTCTTTCCATTGTGACTTCCAGAGAGAACACTCTCACTCTCCATTTCGAATAACAGAGTCAACACACTCTTAGCCTTTTTTACATTTGACTTCCAGCAGTCAACTGCCACAAAAATGTATACTTTCTGCAACCATTCTCTTCCTTGTTATACTTTTTTAGTGAGACTTTTTCTAGCCTCGAACACAGAAATTTCGTCAAACCAAAGAAAGAAACAAACAACCGACATGGGAGAAGATACATTCCTCCTAACATACATTATTAAAATTCTGTAGAGATACTAAGTCAACATGCATTTTATAATCTACAGGACTCTTTTATCATTTAGCCCTTTTTTCATAGTATTCGTGTTAGTTACACACACACACAAAGAGGAATATTTAAAAGACAGGAGTAGAACACTCGTAATGTTTTGAAATATTTAATTTTATGTACTTGTTGATATATAAATTTAATTTTGTTTATACTGCTTTGTTTTAAATGTATTTCTGTCCACGTCGTTTCACATCTTTTACTTCATTTGCTTTTTCAAATAACACTCAACAAAATAAATGGTGGGGGAAATAATCAGTAAATACCAAAACAATTACATGAGGTGTAGAAGAGGGTGCTACTCCTTTCCCTGGTTGAGTCACACCAAGGACTCAAAAAATGGTACTGGATAGCTTCTTGCTTAACACTCAGTATTATAAGATATGGATCAAGGGTAAGTGGAGCATTCCAGGGAAAGGACTAGTGCCTTTCCCAAAACCTTGATGTGGTAGCTATTGAAAAGGGAACCTATGGGTAGCCCTCAACTATGGTCGGCTAACATGTATATATATATATATATATATATATAACTTCAACTTAACAAAAATGGTGCATCATATGAGATTTGTATAAGAGCAATACATTTAAAATGCTCAAACAGAATTTATTCAATATACATGAAAGTGTGCTTTTTATTTTATTTTATTTTCCAACACAATTTTGGGGTTTTAAGATTTCACAATGCATTAATGGTAAAAACAAGCAATAAAATATCACTTACAATTAGATAAAATCAAGAGTCACAATGTATTAATACTAATACTAACAACTGATACTACACTCTCATCCTAGGAAATCTCATGGACAGACGAACAAAGAAACAAACAAACAGAAACAGTCACTGTTCATTATATATACAGAGAATACACACACACACACACACACACACACACACACACACACACACACACACACACACACACACACTTCTCTCATTTAGACAAGTGATGTAGTAAGATAAGTATAAATATCTATCATAATAAATGCACTATTTTAGAGCCTATTTGGTGACTAAGATAGTTGTAGATTTTTCCACCAACACAAATGGTAAGTGTTCAAGCCCTGATGAGAACCATGATTTCAAATAGTGAATTTCAAAGTAGATAGACCTTTCTTGTTTCAAAAAATTGGTACAAAACAAGCTTCCTATCTCCAATTATGTATATCAGGCTTAGTGCTGGACTAAGCTTACATTAGTGAATGTGTGTGTGTGTGTGTGTATAGTTATATGGTTTGCTATATTCATAAATAAAGAGTATTCAATATTGTTGATAGAGTACATGTAAGATCTAAGCTAGGATATTACAGACACAAGAGTTAATAGTGCTTGGTAAGAGCCAGTTTCTCACCTATGCAAGGATCACATAGGTGAGAAATTGACAATCACCTAGCAAAATTGTGTCCCTGTTATTAAAAGAATACACACACACACATATATATATATATATGGACAATATGCTCATAGCACAAGACTATCCAAATATATCAGGGATTATAAAAGAAAACGTAAGAAAGCACCTAAAATAAAGTAGTCAATCCTAAAAAGTGTGTAACACTGTAATAAGAGGGTCTAGGAAATTGAAGGTTGAGCCCAGAAGAAAAATAGAACATTATTTTAAGATTCTAATAAATTGCTAAATAAAAGGATGGAGTTGGTAGCAAGATGCCACCAAGAAAGTAGTTATTTATTTTGCAATTTGATGCCAGATTGAGCCACATGAATTATTATGCCATTCATGTTATAGCTACATGACCCAATTCGTGTATTAAAACTGTATACAGTAATTGAATTGAATAGGTCAGATGTGTGTATTAACAGCTCACCTGACCATTTTAACAGTGAAATTCTAAGTTGTGAATTTTTATCCAACCTTTTATATTTTCCATATCTTATATATAATTTTTTTACAATTGAATATATTGTTATATCACCCTGTTTGGTTTGGTTTGTTTTTATGGCATAACAACCATTGGAGCTTATTCAATGCCAAATCCATTTTATACATGTAAATTAAATATATGATTTCTAAACACATTTTGTAGATAACATTTTTAAACGAGCCTGAGCTCATTGCTTTTGCACAAATTTAAACGGTTTCCCTTATTTCTATCTAATATGAATAATTCTATTTTCTATTAATCATTTGTTTGCACACAGTTAAATGTTTTCAAATATTGCTATTTAACACTAACAATTCAATTAAACATCAGTCATTTGTTTACTCACAGTTAAATGATTAAGCATTTCTATTTCAAGCAATTCAGTTTGACATAAATCATTTGTTTGTGTTCAGTTTAAATGTTAAACAGTTGTATTTTACCCATAAATAGGACCCTTTGAGGTGCTACCATTCAGGACCAAGATGGACCTGGGAGCGATGGTAATGAAAGGGTACTCCACATTCCCCAAAGCTTCAGCATTACTTGAGCCTCACTATCAGATTTTTTATTGTCATATTAGGACACTCATTGGGAGATTCTTATCCCTCTGCAGAGATGCAGTCGTTGTATTCTACAGCCCCAGCCGATAGGGTCAGATATTGCCCTGTGTTTTTGTTATGTATTGAGCACTGTAAAGATTTTGCAAATTAGAAACATTTTTTGCATGAAATTTTAATAATGTATATATATTAGTGGAACTCAGGCTGAGTAAGAAAAGAATGAATTATATTAGTGAAACATTTACTGAGCATATTAAAGACAATGCTTTGACATTATGACTGTTGGTCTTTATTAAGAAATTCAACAGCACTGGAAGTCTTTATCTTAGAAAGTTTCATTTTCTATGCATGATTTTATCCTTGTTTAAATAACAGGTTTAATGCCAGATAATTTTCATGTACATAAAGGATGATCTGATCCTTCCAGCTTTATCAGCCTGAAAAGCTGGAAAATCATATTTACCCAATCCAGATCAGGCATATTTTACAAGTATGATACCGAGCTAAAATATAGTTATTTCTTCATTTGAATAAGAATTTCCTTCCAAGATTTTTTCAGAAATGGAACCACAAATATTATCAGCTTTTTTTTTTTTTAAATCTATGATTCTTTACAGTTCACAATGATATAACATAATAACAATCATGGCATGTCAGTGACAAGATATTGTTTGTCAAAATATTTGGAAATCAAGCAACAACTCAATTCCTCTGCCATGAAGGTCATGTTTTGAATTAAGTATTTTCCTTTTCCATGATTGGTTGCCATACCTAGGTTAAAGGACTTAGTCTGCCTTATTTACCAATAGTTGGGGGGGGGCAAGAACAGAAGAATTAATATCTTTCTGAAGGATATTGTTACATATTGACCCTTGACAGAGCCAGATGTTCCAGGTGTGTAACCAAAGTGATTGCAGGCGGTACCTGTGTAAACGGGAAAGCAGCAATGCAGAGGTGTAAGTACCATATGGGTTGAACACGAAATGCTTAAGCATTATGAAATTATATATACCCAGATACCCACAGAGTAACAGTCAGTCTCAGTCTTGCAGCCAGAAGAGATTTGGTCAGTTATGGAGAGTGGCCACCAGGTACTGCTCAGGAGGGGTAGCAGCCCACAGCAGTACCAGTCATCAGTCTACAGTCTCGAGTCTTGGAGTCCCAGAGTGGCTGCAGGGGGCCAAGTAGCCCCCTGGTGAAGATCAGTTAAGAACCTCTCATCAAAGAAGCAGAAGAAGTGCAAAGTGGAGACCTGAATTGGAGCGTGGCACAGCATTGTTAAGAAGAAGTGCTAAGTAAAGCTATGAGTATGGTACAACATGGCTAAAAAGAACATAAGGGTCAATATAGCAATCTTCAAGTCCTCTGTGTGTCTTCATTTCTCTGTCTCTGTCTCTGTCTCTCTCACAATACAGAACTTTCATACCCTTACAAGAGAATAAAAGAGATGTAAATTTTCATAAAGAAAAGTGTTATGAATCCTACATCCATCATTCTTTGTTATGATATTATACAACAATATTGGTGTGGTGTGAAATGCAAATAGCCCCATCCAGGATTCGAACTCAGGTCGCTGTGTCCATTCCCTGCAATGATAACTGTTATTCCATGAGTGCTTCCATTTAAACAGCATGGAGGAAGAAATGGATTCACACTTTTCCAGAATGCATTAGTGCTAAATGAAATACAAGCTGTTTTCCATATTTACAGACTCCATTTATTCATGCTGATAACCATTGCACTATCTCACATCTCCATTTTTTACAGCACCATAAATATATTTACAACCCATTCATCTAGCGGATTTTACCATTAAGAGATAGCCAGTTTGTAATATATTGTCAAGTACAACTTGACAAATCCTATCTTGATATTAGGAGTCAAATATTAGTCACATGACAACATTGTACTCAAACACAACATCAGTTAAAAAATACTAGTCATTCCTTTATGTTGCATCAACTATCATTTAAATTCTACAAAAGTGTGACAAATTTATTTTGAAATTTCCCAGGATGAGTTTCCACTTCAAAACAAGTCGACAATATTGCGTTTAATAGATGGGGAGATAAGATTTTATTTTCTTTTAGGTTTTATCCTCCTCTGCTGGCCAATATTTGAGTACTTTTTTGATTTACTAAAGGTTTTTAAAAATTTGTTTATTCTCATCAGTTCAATGTGCGTTTGTGCATGCGCGTGTGTGTGAGAGAAAGTGTAAGAACATAATAAAAGAGACCTTATAAAAAAAATGTGTTAACCTATGGGAATTTTTAAATAAATAGCAACAACATGGGCCAGGCATCTGAGACCTCTGGTCTAGACAATAAGAAGTTTCTGCCTTATCACGATCCAACAGTAATAATTCCAATTAGATTTTTTTTCAATAAAAGGCCCTTACAATGAAATAAGTTTTTATTCTTGATAAGTTATCAGCAACAGGCCTTCTATTCTTGTACAATGATTTATCACTTTAAAAAAACACTGGAAGTTTTAACTGGAGACTCAATAAAAACTGTTGAATAAGAAGTTTAAAAAAAATAAAAACTCTCACAAAAATACCATTGCTATTTTGTATATGTCTATAATTTCCATAAAGTAATCAATAATTTCAATGATTGATTAATAAGGGATCAATATCAGTTACCCTTCCAATAAATTCCCAGCATCATTAGTGGCCCCCAACCAACACTAACTCAGGACCACACCTATAAAAAAAAAATAGATTTTTTCTCCCTTAAGACTAACAAGAAATCAAATTTTAAGAGTATATCTGTTATGAAATGTGAAATCAACTTTCTTAAAACGAAAGTTTTAAAATATAGCAAAAAAAAAGAAGGAAAATGCAAATATGAACAATTTATACAATTTCAAGTTAGATATTAAAATGTCTCAAATATTTTAGGATCTTAGGTGAGATCTGCTGTAATTATGTTTTAATGAATCTCTCTAACATTTTTCTCATGAGTAACACTGAATATAACAGATGATATTTATATCTTTCTGGCATTGTAGAATGTACAAGATAGACATATTAGAGAAAGACCTTTGAGTTAGTTATATAGTGAAATATTATAGAGGAATTCTTTGTTAAGGTATATAGTAAAATAGAGAGATTCTAAGGTATATGGTAAAGTAAAGGAAGATTTAGCTCTGGTAGGCAACTAGTCTCAGAGAATTTGATTTGGTTTGCCTTTCTTTAATGGTATATCAGTCTATTACAGGTTATTTAAGGCCAAAATTTAATTCATTTGAACACATCTAGGAATATCAACAAAAAAAAATACTAATATCAACGTCCCATAATGATTGTTACTTTTGTATATAAACTTCATACATAGATAGTTAGAATTATCGTGGGACATGAGTAGTACCAATTAAAGGGTTTAGTTTATTTGTTTAACAGTTTATCAACTCATTATGATTTGATTTATTTCTAAATGTTTGATTGCAATTATACCTATGTTTTCAAAGTTTCATTGCATCCTATTTTTTTTATTTGTCTAATCATTTGTTTGCACACAGTTATACGATATCAAGTAATCCTATCTAATATGGATAATTTGCATTGTTATATAGTTTCAAGTGTTCCTATCTTATAGTAATAATTTATACACAATTATATGATTTCAAGTAACTATTCCTATTTAATAATGTTTGGTTTCAAGTATTATTTTTTAATGCTAATAATTTTTTAAACAGATCTATTTGGTATATAGATGATAAATTAACAGGTAGTACCACTCTTGGTCAGAGAGGAACTGGAAATTATAGTAATGAAGGGATACTCCAGACACCCCTAGAGCTCCAAATTCAGTTAAGTATCATACCCAGGACACTCCTTTTTTGAGGGAGGAGATCTTCAACAAAAGATACACTTGTATTGTGAGCCTTGCCAACAAGGCTTTTATCTAAGAGAAGGAAAACTCTAAATTCATATGAAGTAGCCAGAATCTCTCAGGCATCCGGCATTCTCTTCAACTTGAAGAGATAGCCCTCAGGAATGGAATTTTGAGGAGTTGGGTTTTGAGAAAGAAGAGTGGCTCAACCCAGTGAATTTTCCTTACTCCTCAGAAATATTCCAAGTTTAGATTATTGAAATTTACTGAGTTATCAGGAAAATGAAATTAATAACATCAATTTTTGTAGTTAATAAGCATCATTAATTTAGAAACTTATTCATTAACAAGAAGAACATAGTTGATAAAGGAATTTGATTATACATTCACAATATCTCATAAAGCAAGGTTATTCATATGAGAGTCTATAGAAGTATTAAAAAAAATTTAAAAAGCAAACGGATAAGGAGAATGCAAAGAAAGACACTAGAATGACTTTAACATGACAAACAAGAAACAACAAAGAAAAAAAGTAATGCAAAAAAGAAAAACAATATATACCGATGTTAACAAAACAATGTGACTACCATAACAGTGTACTCAGTGGAACTGAATGAGTCAGCAAAAAGAATTATAACAATAGAATATAGCCAATAGCCTGGATCAGAACAAGATCAACAGCAAGATTTTATATCAGAGAAATTCACCGGAAAAACAGCTGAGGAATATCTCAGACAGAATATTGTGATTAAAGAAATGTTGTTACCGGCTTTGGCTTTCTGAATAAAGATCTAAAAAGCCATTCCAATTCTGATGCAGACTCACGTATGGCTGATAGGGGGGGTCACAATATGGAACAGACATGTCCTGCCAAGATAGCTACAGGGGAACAAAGACAAAACATTGAAACAACTTATCTAATAATCTGTGAAAAAAACCCAAAACAAATGCCTGTTTAGCATTGTTTCAAAGTCAGTGAATTTATACTGACAAACAAAGGATAAGATTTAAAGTCTTTAATCTACACACATAGCATTACCACTAGACAACTGATCCCAGAGCAGTTGAATCAAAACCGTTTCAATGGTTAATAAATGCTTCTTTTATGGAGGTGCCTGTGGTGTAATGGGTATCGTCATAGGAAATGAACACGGCGACACAAGTTCACATCCTGGACGAGACTGATTGCATTTCACATAGCACTAATACCCTTGGGAAAGGTATGAATCCAATTTTTCTCCCTCCAGCTAAGGGTAAATAGTAGGACAGACTGGGTTCTTCAGCCTTGGTGAGGCAACTAGTCTAGGAAAAGGAAAACTCTGAATTCAAATCTGTTAAACTCCGCTTAAAAATTGACCTTGTGTCATATCCTGCCTGAGCGGAGAGGTTGGGAAATATGATAAATGCTTCTAAAAAAAAAAAAAAAGAAAAAGAATTCAAGTAAAATAATAAATGAAAATCATTAAAGAAGATTACAGAAACGAAATATTTACCTCTTTAAAATCCTTCACATTATCATAAAAATACATGAAAATAAACATATCAACAAACAAGTTATATTCATGCTAATCATCATCATCTTGTCGTACCATCAGCGTGGATATCCGTGACCCTCTCTCGCTACCTCTCCCTATTGTTCATCACATCCAGCAGGTCCTCAGTATCCTCACAGAGCTGCTGTGTGTAGGTTTGAGCTGGTCACCTTGCTTTTGGTTGGCCATGTGAAGGGGTCCATAGGAGTACATCACTTATGAGCTCTTCCCTACTTCTCCAGCAGTGTGCCGCATGTCTGGTTCATCTAGCTTGGATAGTTTTTGTGATGGGTAGTAGATAGCCTTACAGCTGCTGCTTTGTGGGGTGTTGCCTCCAGGACCTGTTCAATATTGCTCACAACATTCTTGTGTAGTTGCCATCAAGCTTTTTCTCCAGCCATTTAGTTAGCGTCCATGTAGCGCATCCATATAGCAGCATAGACACGATTGCTGCTTGGAAGAAACTGCGTTTTATTTTATTGGTCAGGTCTCACTTCCATATGACTGATAGCCTATTCATAGCTGTCCATGCCTTTGTTAGTCGCATGTCGATGTCTGTCTCGGTCAATGAGACACTGCTTCCTAGGTAGGTGAACTTGTCTACTAGTTTCAGAGAGCTACTGTTTAGTGTGGAAATTTTTTTCTGAATTAAATCAAGAAAAAAATTGTTTGGCTGGAAAAGTCATTCACCAAATATCAAAAAAATGCTGGATCATAATTTGTCTGCTGTAAGTGAAGGAATTCATTTCAATTTCATCTATTTCCTTTGATTATGAATAGAAGCAAAAACGTTGAACTGAACGTGAATGTCACTTGGAGGCGTTGGGGTTTCAAATATCAAATCAGAGAAACTTCTTCTAGAGAGCAACAGATTTTAAAGATTATAACTATCCACAAATATGGACTGTAAATGTTTTCAAGATAGAACAGCAATATGTAACTGACCAAGTGCTTAAGAACTTATGATGAAATCATTTTGACACAGAGAGGATTATGATGGTGGCTTCCATATACCAAAAAAAACAACATCAAACTTAAATCCATGATTTTCAAAAGATGCATAATCAAACTGCAATACCATGACAACAAGAAAGATATAAAAATGACCGGAAAGTCTTTCAGAAAATTCTGATGAGGAACATAAAGCAAAAAAAAAAAAAGAATTTAGATCTAATGATGCGTTCAATGATTCCCAGTTTATTAAACTTTATCTCTGACTGACTTATGTTTACAACACATTTCACAATTTCTCAAATATATATATATATATATATATATATATATTTTATATGAAAACAAAAGAAAAAAATAACTTTCTTGGAATCATTATGAATTTATTTCAGGCTCTTACAAATTCTTATGAGTTCAGATTTGAACTCATCAAAATTTGTAAGAGCCTGAAATAAATTCCAAGAAAGTGATTTTTTTTTGTCTTTATGTAAAAGATTTTTTAGCTTTACACATTGAGTGTTGATGTATCGTTATTGCCAAATCAATTGTACATCAATAGCCATTAGTATTGAGCACTCATATTGGATACTCCTATACCCTGGATTTCCTCGTTGAATCATATAAAGAAAAAAAAAAAAAATATATATATATATATATATATATATATATATATATATATACACATTCAATTATGTGGACTATGTTTTTTGAATTGCAGCTTAAATTTCAATTTATTAAGAATGCTGCTTTTGGGTTTTTGAGGGTATAAAATTTTTCTTCTATGATTATATTACATACCCCAAGTCTCTTTTTTTTGCATTTTGAGACTCTATACATTGTGCATTCCCCAAGTTTAGTTGATTTTAAGATGTGTTTTAAGTTTTTGTTGTTAGCTTTTAATGATTTTTCTTGAGTCTAATAGGTTTTTTATTATGTCATTGTTTTTAAGGTGTTTGAGATTCTTTGATGTTTCTGTGAATATATATATATAGATAGATAGATAGTATTAGATAAATCAAATATATATAAAATATTTTTTAAAATCACACACACGTATATAAAGATAGATCATATATATATATATATATATTATATTATATTATATATATATATATATATATATATATAAATCTTATATCATAAACATTTGAATATATATATATATATATATATATATATATACACACAAATTATATATACATATATGCATATACAGAGATAAGTTAGCCGACCATAGTCAAGGGAGACCCTAAAGGCTTCATTTTCAATAGCTACGACAAAGTGTAGGGGAGGGCACTACTGCTTTCCCTGGATTGCTCCACTTACTCTTGATCTATACCTTATAATGCTGAGTGTCAAGCAAGATGGCATCAAATACCATTTTTTGAGTCTTTGGTATGACTTGACCTGGAATTGAACCCCAATCATCCAGACCATTAACAAACACTCAAACCATTATTCCAATATATATATATATATATATATACGTCATATATATATATATATATATATATATATATATATGTATAAAAATCATATATATAGTTATATATAACATGCACACACATTTTTATATACATATAAAAAACACACACTTTTATATACATATAAAAAACACACACTTTTATATATATATATATATATATATATATAAAACACACTCACATTTATGTTAACACTGAAATGAACCAGTTGTTTTAACAATATTTTTTCTTAAATCAGGAAAGTGTTCAAATACTGAGTAGTTAAGCAGGATGAAACCTTAAAATAAATAAACATTTTCCTCACTTCTTCATGTCAGTTTCATGTCTATAAATTTCATGCATTTGTAAAAATTGCAAACTTCAGATTATATATATATATATATATATATAAACACACACAGTACAGTGTAGTATAGATAGTTTATCTTGTGTTGATATCTCACAAATTGAATTTAAATTTGAGTCACTTAAAACATTCACCCTGGAAAGATTTAATAATAACAAAAGAAAAAAAGATAATTGGAATTTTTTCAATTCACTATAGATACTGTATTGTGTTTCCTGTTAAGGTCATCATAGGTAGAAATGGAATCAGCAAACAAGGTTCAAATCCTTGAGGAGTCTGTTGTTGTTTCACTTACAACTAATGGCCTTGGCAAAGGCATGAATCTATCTCTTTTCCACCTAGAAATGGGCAAGTACTACAGCAGACTGGGTTCTGAAGCCTTGGTTAGGCAACCAGTTTTGGAGAAGGAAAATTGAATTCAAACCATTTATACTTTCTTTAATAATTGACCTTGTGTCCATGGCGGAGGGGTTGGGTAAATACATTTTACAATGTGCTTATCTACAAAGTTTTAAGTAAAAATGTTGAAATATAGACTGATAGATCAGCAGTAGTTTTTCCCACTTTTAATAAAAGAATCTTTTGATAGAAATGAAATTACAAACGTTCTTCAAAGCTTTTATATCTACACAATGTATTTAAAACAGAAGATTTTATTCCCTCACTTAATTGGCATATGGCCATTGCTTAGTGATTCTTTAATATAATTTCTTTGATGACAGACATCAAGGACTAAAAAAACTTACAAAAAAGAAAGATCATACAATCTTAAAAAAAAAAATTTGTTATAATGAAAGTTAATGTCCATATCAACATGCAAATATCTTATGAATTTTAAACATCCTATTTTATTTCTCTGAAATTTTTCATTTTATATGGGGCATATATATATATATATATATATATATATATACACATATATATGTATGTGAGTGCATATTTATATTTATACATGTGTGTATTAATATTATATGTGTTTACATGTGTGTGTGTGATCATATTTATATTATATATATGTGTGTATTTATATCCGTGTGTGTGTGCATTTGTATCAATCTATCTATCTATCTACCTATCTATATATATATATATATAAATGAGTGTGTGTACATTTATATTCATATATATGTATGTGTGTGTGTGTGTGTGTGTGTGTGTGTGTTTATTCATATATGTGTATGTGTGTGTGCATGTGTGTGCATTTGTATCTATCTATCTATCTATGTGTGTGTGTGTGTGCGTATTTATATTTATATATGTGTATGTGAGTATGTATATATATATATGTGTGTGTGTGTGTGTTTATATCTATATTTATGTATTTACATAATCATATTTTTATGAAATCCTTACATTAAAAACAAAAAAAAAGATCAATGATTATAACAAATGGTTTCAGCTTTTCTGCTTCTTCAATTCTGAGCCTGTAACTTCTATCAAGATGAGTGTGTAGTATTATCTAACCTTGCAGAGCATCAATGTGTCACTCACTGGCACTTCTACTTAAGATTGGAGTGTAGTATCTGCATCTATGGAAATTTAATTAAATATATTACGAAAATAATTAGATTTGATATTTTTTAAATAAAATAACCATCTACATATTTTTATACCTGCTTTTTGATGTGGGGTAGGGGAGAAGCTATTTTGTAGCAATTATATAAGGAGTTATTAAATTTCATTCACACAAAAATTATAATTGTAATAAATAATAACTGTTATAAATTATAACAGTTATGAATTATAACTGTTATAAATCATGTCAGTAATAAATTATAACTGTTATAAATCATAACTGTGATAAATTATAACTGTTATGAATTATAACTGTTATAAATCATAACTGTAATAATAACTGTTGTAAATTATATATTGGAAATAAACTAAGAAAATGTTTGTATGTATTTACTTAATTCCTCCATTATGGACAAGATTTGCCCAATGAAAACTAAAGAACCCAGTCTACCCAACTATTTTCCTCATCACTGATGGAGGGAACATGTGGATTCATACCTTTCCCAAGGGCATTAGTGCACCAAGTGATATATAAACAGCCTCATCCAGGATTTGAACTCAGGTTACTAATTCCATTTTCAATAACAATAACCATACAATAACCAATATACTAAGTGTGCCTCCAGAAGTTTTCTTTTACTTTCTAACTTTTGTATTACATGAAAATATTCTTTCTATGAGAATTTGTATGACCCTTGACCAAAGATGACAGGCTAGCCTACCTATTGCTTCAGTCAATCATCTTGACATTTGATTTGGTTTACACAAAAAATGCAATGATGAAACTATCAAATATTACTTAATTTTAACTTTACTTTATTCATCGAAACATTTCAGCCAAAGTTTTTTTTGTTTTTTTTTTAAGTATTTAATTTTTTTTTTTCAAATCAAGTCACTTTCACCTATTCATTGAGCAGAGAATATTGTTTATAATGTAGCATCATCTCTCACAACTTCATCTTTCTGGTAATCTATATTCTGTAAGGCACTGTTCTCGTATGACCAAACCAGTTCCTTGTTGCATGACACAGAGATGAATCTGACAACTTTGGTGAGCATTCTTATATATGCTTCAATATGTAGAATTCTGCAGAATATGAAACCAAATAGTATATTGTAAATTCTTGTTACTGTCATTTTCTGCTTCTGGTTAGAACGTTTTCCAATAATGTTCTTTGTAACATTTGACCAGTGCAAGCATAAATTAACACTGACAGGCCAGAGATAAAAGAACTTTTCATTTGGGCAGATCAGCCCAGAGAGAGAGAGAGAGAGAGAGAGAGAGAGAGAGAGAGTTATCAGGAGGGTAACAGAAAAATATTATCACCAGCAGATAATCTAGAAAGCTATACTCAGTCACAAAAACACAGAAAAGCTGAAATGTCATAGGAAATTAAATTGGCAATGAAAGTTCAAATCCTGGACAAGGCTGTTTGTATTTCCTTTTGCACAAATGTCCTTAGGAAAGGCATGAATCAATGTCTTCTCCCTCAGTTATGCATAAATAGTAGGTGAAACCAAGGGATTTAGTTTCGGTAAAGAAACCACTCTTGCGGAAGGAAAATTCTGAATTAAACCTGGCTATAATCTGCTTGAAAGATGTTGTAGAAAATAGAATCAACAGTTCAAGTTCAAACTCTAGACAAGGCTGTTCACATTTCCTTTTGTGCTAATGCCCTTGGAAAAAGGATGAATCCATCTTTTCTCTTCTAGCTATAGGTATAAGAGTAATTCAGACTGAGGTCTTTAGTTTTGGTGAGGCAACCAGTCTGGAAGAAGGAAAACTCTAAATTTGTATTCTGCTTCTACTTCTGCTTGCTTATGGAATAGAGTTTGGGGAAATAATACAGAAAAAATGAAAAGTCTTTCTCTCTTTATATACAAAGTTTTTTCCCCCAATACTTTTTGTTTTCTGAAATAAGTGGTCTCTTAACCAAGACATGCTAGTTGGCTGGGTTTTATGGCATATCAACCCTTGTTGGTTAGTTAATGCCAAATCTTGTTTTTTATATATATATATATATATATATATATATATATATATATATATATATATATTAGAAATAACTTGTAGGTAACAATTTTAAATGAGCCAGACCTCATTTATTTGCACACAGTTAAAACAGTTAAATGGTTTCAAGTTTAGAAAATGGTTACATAATTTCTATTTGACCCCTAGATAGGACCCTAACAATATTACCATTCCGGGTCAGTGTGGACCTGAGAGTCATGGCAATGAAGGGCTGCTTCACATTTCCCAAAGCTCCAGGACAGCAGCCTCATCATCAGATGGTTCAGTGTCATATCCAGGACGCTTGTAGTATGTGTATGGGGAAGGGGTCATACCTTTCAGCAGAGATGCAATCAGTATATTCTGACTGGGTTGTCTAATACAAAAAAAACTAATAATAAAAACTAATATAAAAAAATAACTGAGATATTTTTCTCTATATCAGGTTTGTTTTATTTTTTCCAGAAGAAATCTATACAAATTCATAGCTGTGGTTTACAATAGTTTTTGATGTCTAGTCTTTTTTCCCCCAGCTATCCTAGTATCTTTAACATTTGCTTTCAGACGATTAACACTGCAAGGTATAACAAAAAATAATAAGAGAATTTTATTTGACACACTATTGTAATTTCATTGGCTTTGGTATTGGGAAAAACTATCTTTTTTTAAATTTTAATTCCTATAGTTAATCCCTATGTGAAGAATTGGTTCATTTTTCTCTTTTAATTAGAAAATAATCAAATTTATTTGATCTTGATAAATATATATCAGAATTAAGAGATAAAGAATCCTAATAAATCATCCAGTTTAATCCTTCATTTAAAACCCTTAACATTTCCTTAAAATAAAGGTAAAGATTACTGAAAATCAAACTTTTAAAATTTAAAAAGATAATTTAATTTAGTTTGATTCATTTTGAGAAATGTCACCATTTCTCTTGAGTGTTTCTCATGCATTTTTGTCTAACTGATGTCTTTTTTTATCATTACACAACAAAAAAAAAGCAACCAAAAAACAAAACAATAGCTTAAATGAAATATACAGTGGTTTCTAAAAAGACATTTTTACCTTGAAAAACTTTACAAATATAAACAAGAATAATCCAAAGTGATAAATGATGAAGAGAATCTATTAAAAAGCAAAATAAAAAGGAAATCCCTTTTTCTATTTCAGAAATTAAACAGGTTATTACCTGCTTCATTTTCAGGAATGAAAATGAATGCAATTCAGTGGGCAACATTCCAAGCATTCTTTTAAGAAATTCTGGGAAATAAACAGATTCAGTAGAAATAGGAAAAAAGACATTTTATATCATAATACATCTTAGAATGAAAGAACTATAAATAACATATATATAAATAACATATATATATACATATACATGCTATAAATAACTATATATATATATATATATATACATATATATATACACACACAAATATATATATAAATAACATATACATATACATGCTATAAATAACTATATATATATATATATATATATATATATACTTTGCTATACTTATAAATAAAGAGACCTCAATATTAGTGTGTGTGTGTGTGTGTGTGTTTTATCATGACTGACTTAACATTTGATATGTTAATTTCTTCTTATAATAAATAACATGAATTTTTACAATGATTTCAATAGTTAGAATTAGTTTTTTGTAAATTAAGATCATTATTTGATTATTATTTCCTGATAACATGAATTATATTATTCAATATTGATAAAACATAATTGTCTCAATGAAAGCAAAATGCAAATTTTATCGATAGATTTAAATAAGTCACAAACCACAGTTTACTTTTTCCGGGATTAGCTTTTTTTATTTTTCAGTAGTATTTAAATTAGGGGTAACGGTTTCTTTGTTTTTTATAGGATTGTATAAACATTGTATAAATGAAAAATAATAATAGATATAATATCTTCTCGGTAAAAAAAAAAAATTTTTGTGATTAAAAAATTTGATTAAATATATTAAAAAAATATTTTGATTAAAAAATTATTTTCATTTAAAAGAAATAAAAAAATTTTTTTTTCAAATCCCATTCTCACTGGAAGCAATATAAGAACACCCAAATAAATTTTTCTTTCATCTGATGATAGTTTTAACAACCATAAATAAATTTATAATGACACCAAGGAAGTAAATTTTTTCTTTTTGGTTTTTTATAAAAAGATTTTTTTAGCTCTGCACATTGAGTGTTGATGTATTCTTAATCTCAAATTAATTATACATTAATAGCCGTTGACATTGAGCACTCAAATTGGATACTCCGGCCCCTTGCATTTCCTTCACATATTATATAATTATCATCATCATGTCGTGCTTCCAGCATGGATCTCCCTGGCCCTCTCTCTTCACCTGTCTCTATCGTCCATTGCTCCTAGGAGGTCTTCCAGGCTACATCCTGTATCGGCAAAGAGCTGTTGTATATAGGTTCTAGTTGGTCATCCTACATTTGCTCATCCATGTGAAGGGATCCACCGGAGTACATCGCTTATGAGTTCATCCTTACTTCTCCATCAGTGTCCCGCATGTCTGGTTTGTCTTTTTTGGATAGTTTTCATGATGGGTGGTAGGTGGCTGTACAGCTGCTGTTTTGCAGCCCTCAAGTCCTGCAGTATTCTTGTGTAATTGCCATCAAGCTTTTTTTCCATACGTTTAGTTAGCATCCATGTGGTGCATCTATACAGCAGTATTGACACAAATGCTGCTTGGAAAAAACTATATTTTATTTTATCAGTTAGGTTGTACTTCCATATGACCAATAGCCAATTGATAGCTGTCCATGCCTTTGCTCGTAGCATGTTGATGTCATTATCAGTTGATGAGACACTGCTTCTGGGGTAGGTGAACTTGTTCACTAGTTTTTGAGGACCACCCTTTAGTGTGAAGATGTCGTCTCTTTGATTAAAGTATATGTATTCTGTTTTGTCTGTGTTGACATGGAGGCCTATGCCACCTGCTGTTTGTTCCAGGCTATGTAGTAGGGATTCAGCTTGGATGGGTGAATTTGCTAGAAACATTATGTCATCAGTATAGTCTGCATCAGTAATTGTTTGTGGGGGATATCTTCTGCTTCTTTACTTTGACAGCTTAAAACTATTTTTTTTTTCATTAAATCTATAGATGTTCTAAGCACATAGTCTAGACAGGTATGGGACAAAGCTATCTCCTTGCAGTACACTGGCTACAATGTCAAAGTAGTCTGTGTCTTCGTCCAGTGAGCGGACTTTTACGTTCATACAGCATCATTATGGCTGAGATGGTTTCTTTGGGGAGGCCATAGGTGAGAAGTATTTGCCCCATCTTCTCTCAGTATACGGAGTCAAATGCCATCAAGAAGTCAATGAATAATTGAGTTGCTTCAAGGTTTTTTGCAAGAACACCTAGAATTCAACAGAGAGTCAAAATTTGTGATTTCATGGATCGATTCCTCTGAAAGTCATTTTGGTTCTTCCTAAGTATTTTCTAAATTTTAAGTTTACTACACAACCATATATATATATATATATATATATATAACTGTGGATTGAAAAGTTCATCTGGTGATGTCATTTCTGTTGTTGATGACTTTTAACAAGCATTGCAATACCGTTTGAAGAAATGTGAGGACTGTAAAAGAGATCATATTGAAAAATAAACCTCATTTGGTCAAATTCCATGAGAGTATCTTGGTCAGCTTATGAATAGATAGAAATATTACTAAGTTCCTGGCCTAAGAATGAAAAAAAAAATTCTTTTTTTCAACCTGACCTCTTCTTTTCAACACACTTGATCCAGTGGTTAATATAAAACACACAGACTGAGCATTATACAGTGAAAGTTTTAGATCAAAATTCACCTAACAACTACATGTTTGGCTGCAAACCTCTTTTTAAGTAAAGTTGGCAACCATAGTCAAGGGTGATCCAAAGGCTCCCTTTTCAATAGCTACTATACCAAGGTGTATGGGAGGGCGCTACTCCTTTTCCTAGATTGCTCCACTTTACTCTTGATCCGTACCTTACAATGTTGAGTGTTAAGCAAGGAGGCATCAAGTACCATTTGTTGAGTCTTATATATATATATATATATATATATATATATATATATAACCTGATAGATATGTACACATGGTAAAACTCAACAAGCCTCTTTAAAAAAGCTACCAACTGAATATACACCAGAAAACTGATTGTTTTTTAAGTAAAAAAATCTCTAAGTATAATTATTAGCTGAAATTTTGATAGGAAATTTTCACTGCAAAATAAGATTAATATTCCCCACTGATATAAATGTATTGACAAGGAATAAAATCATACAAAAAATATTTGTTATATAAAACACATTTTTCATCTATAGGCTGCAGACATAATAATAATATATATATATATATATATATATATATATATATATATAGATGATGATGATGATGATGATGATGTATGTAGAAACCTTAATGGAAAATTATAAATTAATAACTAAAAAGGATGGGGAAAATTCCCAAACAAAAGTCAGTTTTCTTGCTCCCAAAATTAATTACTCTAATTAATTTTTATTTAATTGTTTCATTTCTCTTATTGAATATTTTTGGAACTTACTTTTAAACACACACACACACACACACACACACACACAAGATGGTTAACAGTGTGAATTAAATCAGGATATCTGCTCTACTATCTGAGCTGGAATTGAAATAATCACAGTAAAGAATTTGATAATTCAGTTTCAGATAAACTATAAAAGATAGAATTTGATTTTCTGATATTCTAAAAATACAATTTTTGTATTTATAGAGTATATGACAAGCAAATTAATATCATAATCTATTTTTAAATATCAAAAAAAGTTTAGCTGTTTTAAAAAATGTTAAAACTAAAGCTACATTTACAGATATAGAAATTAACAAAGAATATAACCTTAATTTTCTTTAAAATAATTCCCTTTGGATTTAACACACATGTTCCAGTGATTTTCTTTCCTATAGAATTTCTTTAATTGTTCGCCATTTTCTCAAATCTTAAGATGAATTTTCAGTTTATAAAAAAAGAAAAAGTCACACAGAGCTAGATTTAGGGTATACAGAAAGTGTTGCACTTTCCCAATCTTGTGTTTCATCAAAGACTGCTGATAAAAAAAGTATCAAGAATTGACAATGACTTCTCTTCTGCACTTTATTATATAAGTTACACAGTTTTGCATCAGCCAAGTTGGCTGGGGCTGTAAAATACACCAACTGCATCTCTGCAGAGGGGTAAGGCTCCCCCAATGAGTGTCCTGATATGACATTAAACAATCTAATGATGAGGCTTCAGTAATTCTGGAGCTTTGGGGAATACAGAGTACCCTATCATTGCCATCACTTCCAGGTCTTCTCTGACCCAGAGTGGTAGCAACTGATAGGGTCCTATCTATGCATAAAATAGAACTGTCTGACATTTAAACTGAGTGCAAACAAATAACTTATGCTAAATTGAATTGTTTGAAATAGAACTGTTTGATCATTTAGCAGTGTGTAAATAAATGACTGATGTTTAATTGAATTATTAGTAATACATAGCAATAGTTGGAATCATCTAACTTTGCTGATAAATGCTACATTGAATTGTTACAAATAGAGTTGTTTAATCATTTAATTATAATTGTATCGACAAAATGTGTTTACAAATCATATATTTGATATATACGTAAAAACAGGATTTGGCATTAAATAACCTACAATGAAACTCAAACAACCAATCAAACATCAGCTGTGCATAGATATTCCTTTAAATTTCAAATTTAAAGTTTCTGTACTGAACCCAGAGTAGACCTGGGAGTAATGACAATGTTGGGGTATACTCTACACGCCTTGGAGTTCCAGAACACTCCTTTTTTAGGGGAGGTTGGGTGAACCCTTAGGAGAGTGGGAGGGTTTTTTTGCAGGGGGATACAGTTAGCATAGTCTAAGCGCTGACAACAGGACAGGAAACAAGTATGCATAAACAAAGTCTCTGTAATCTTCAACATGGGGTGTTCCATCAGAAATTTATAAATTGGATTATTTTATACTGAAAAGTATAAAGGAGGATAAATTTTGTAATGAAGTAAGTTAGCAACCGTAGTCGAAGGTGACCCAAAAGATCCCTTTTCAACAGCTACTACACTGGGATGTAGGGGAGGGTGCTACTCCTTTTCCTGGATTGCTCCACTTGACCCTTGATCCTTACCTTATAATACTGAGTGTTAAGCAAGGTGGCATCAGGTACCATTTTTTTAATCTTAGATATGATTCAACCTGGGACAGAACCCCGGTCTCCTGGACCATTGGCAAACACTCTACTCATTAGGTCACTGGCCCGGTTTGTAATGGGGTAAGAATATACAATCATTTGGAAAAAAATTTTCTGTTTGCAATTCATCAGCCATAGACATGCAATATCACTTTGAAAAAAATAAATAAAATATATCCACTGTTTATTTTATTAGAATATATTTAATTACCAATAGTTTATTGTACAAGGTATTTCAGAAAAATCAATATCATTTTGTAATCTAATATTGTTTCGAAATAACTAAAAAATCTATATTAAATTTTTTTCCTTATAGAAATGCTATGAAAAAGAAAAGATGTTTAAATGTTAAATGTATAATTTTGAGTTATTTCTATGCATGCTGTTAAAATTTGACATCCTTTGAACAAGATCTGGTCAAGTTATTAGATAATAAAATGATATCCTTTTTACTTGAACATCCTGTAAATCCCAAATAATATCAATGTTTATGGAACATCCTGTAAATCCCAAATAATATCAATTTTTATGGAACACTCTGTATAATACAAAGAGGATCAGTTCATAATTAACCTCAGAAACCTCCCAAAATTCCAAGTCACATAAAAGCTACAAATTTTAATAAGGGAGAAAAAACCCCATTAAAAATGAATCTTTTTTATTGAATCATTTATGAGTTAAAATTCTAACAGTTATTCAATATTCAATCAAGTTATCATAAACTGTTTATTTTTCAGTCGGTTCAGATTTGTACTGATGCTGACATAGATGTAAATTTGAACTTGTCAACCAGCAAGAGTTACAGTTTGTTCACATAAATTTGCATGTATTTAAAAAAACAAAAAAATAAAACCCAACAAATTCAGCTTATTATTCAGTTGCTACAGATATACAATAGTACTAAAAATCATACCATGCTTATTTTGTAAAAATAAATCCTATTTCTTACAGTTTGATGTGTGTGTGTGTGTGTGTGTGTGTGTGTGTGTGTGTGTGTGTGTGTGTGTGTGTGTGTGTGTGTATAAAAAGGTTAATTCATAGTCACATAAACAAAAGATTTTCAAAACCTCATATAAATTATAATAAGGATATAAATATTAGAATTCTTGTTCGGATTTTCAGTTTTTGTTCACAGAGGTCAGTGTTGGTAAGCAACAATAGACATCTTCCTGGTAGAAACTTCAACCAGTAATTGAATATATGAGTTTTTTTAGGTGAGTTACAAATGATTTTAAATGCTTTCAGTCCTCACCTCTGATTGGCCAATTTTTACTGGAAGTATCTGCTGCTGGCAGGAAAGTTCATGAATAGGAATGACAAACCCGCATACAGCTTGTACCCAAAGACAATCCAATAATAAAATCACCACAAAAATTACCTTTTTTTATTGAATCTTTTAAATGTTAATATTGCTGTCGTTAAATCTGATCTTAGCTTTGAGGTTGCATTGCTTTGACTTTCAGATGTTATGAAATTAATAAATGCCATAATAACTTAAGATGAACTTTAATGGTCTTTTTGGGAGCATCATGAAAATTGTTCATAAATACCAGCCATCAGTCCAGCTCAAGCTGCTTATCTTGTGAATAAGCTGGACCTCTGGTAAGTGTTGCTGCTATTATTATCATTATTATTGCTGTTGAGTGTTGTTGCCTTCTACAGTTCTTTTGTTTATTCTACAGCTACAATAGTAAATCAATAAAAAATAGTTTCTTTTTAAAATAATAACAATAAAAATACAGCACTACAAATGATCTGCTAGAATACTAAGAAGAGTCCTAGAGAAGTGAGGAAATTTGCTTTCACTCAGACTTCAGTGAAAACTACCAGTTACTAATGATCTGGAAACTTTGTATTTCTCTAGCTGTAATATGAAAGAAATGACATGTTTCTGTCCTAAAATATTTCATCTTTGACTTTGTCTCCTTCTGAATTTACTAGAATACGAGAATAATTTAAAGTGGTAACGAAGAGTGGGAAAAGGCATAATGTAGGAACAGTTAAAATAGAAAGATAAAATAACCTTCCTAGTCAAGTAACAAAACTTTTAAACAAAACGACTTATCAGTAACAGGAAGATACATGTTTATCCTTAAAGAGCAGTGCCAAATTTACAATACAAGATCTAATCTATGCAGGAACGAAATTAGTCTATGCTAAAATCAGAGTTCCCCAAAAGAACACGGACAGAAATTCCTGGATGGGAAATTAGACCAGAAACACAGATAAGAAATCTACGACAACAAACAAAAGTGCTAAGACAGAGGAAAAATGCTGGAATATGTTAGGACAAAAAGAGAACAGCAATACAATTAAAATGAATGATACAATTCAACAAAATAAATCAGAAGATATTGGCAAAAGAAGGAAAACTAAAAAGATATCGAGACATAATCAAACAATACAGACAAAACAGGAAATTCCAAAACAAAGAAAAAAATTCTACCAACAAGTCGAGCAAGAACGCATGAAGATATACCAACATCTTGAGTAAAATATGGGAGAAGAGAGATCATAACAAACAAGCAACACTTAAAAAAGTACCAAATTGGAAAATACCAGGTCATAATGGCATACGTAGATACTGGTTTAAAAAATTCACTTCCATCCACGATAGATTGGCTATCAAAATGAATAGATGCCTTAAAGAAACAGACATGGATGATGACAGGAAAGACCATTCTGATCCTAAAAGACCCACAAAAAAGTAATTGCCTCCAACTTCTACAGACCCATAATGTGCCAACCAATGATGTAGAAAAAACTAATGGTACAAAGAAAGGAGAAGATTTACCATTTGATAATAAGCTACAAACTGTTCTCCAAAGAGTAGAAACGAAGCCACAAGGGAACAAGAGGAACATTGATTAACGCATCCTCAAAGAGAGCAAAACGAGACACAAAAATGTAGCTATAGCATGGATTGACTACACAAACGCATACAATATAGTCCTGCAAATCAGGATCAGAGACGGTTTCAAACTGTACAAGATATCCAAGAAAATCATGAAGTTCATTGAGGAAACCATGAAAAACTGGAGAGGGGAATTGACATCAGGAGGAAAAAGTTTATCCAAAGTGAAAATCCAGAGGTATATTCCAGGGAGACACGTATCACCATTATTATTCATGATAGAAATGATGCAGCTCAACTACATACTTAGGAAATGCACAGGCAGATACAAACTTCATAAATCACAAGAAAAGATCAACCACCTAATTGTAGAACGCAACAATATACAACAGCAATAATAGTGACAATAATAACAGCAACACTTACCTGAGGTCCAGCATAGTCAAGACTTTTATTTCCTGTTGATTTACAGGAAGGCACAAGGCCTTGAGTTTTGGGGGAAGGGGAAGGGTGCGGTCTTGCATTAACTATGTTTTTACTAAGGGGACCTAGCTAGCCACATTCGCCGACCCATTCAACAATACAATATATAGTCATTCATCCGTCACCATGCGCACTGCTACCACCAAAATACCACATTTGCTCTATGAAGAAAGACCTACTTAAAACCCCGGAAGTGATGCATGATTTTATTTACAAATGAATTCGTATGATGGGGATGGGAGAAAAACCCCGAAATATATACAAAAACAAGGAAAAATCCCCCGTTTGGTTGCCCTCCCATCCCCCCGTCTATAAAATTGGAGGCCGACTGTTTTCCGGGGTGAAAGATCTGGAAACAAGTCGGACCTGCCCTAGGTCGGGCTGGGATCCTAATCTATAGGGGAGAAAAAAGAAATAAAGGGTCGGGCGCAGTATGGGTCGATACAAGCCGGTAATATGATTTTATACATGTGAATGTTCAAGATCTTCAGTGAGAGCGGACTGGGATACGGCTAGAGGTAGAAAAATAATGGGGATGGGGAAGATCTTGAATACTAATGACTAGATGACGGGGACAATGACTGACAACATACTGCTAACTAGGTTACAAGGGAAAAAGCATTGCCTACTTACCGGGGGTGGGGTCCCGAAGGACCCGTACCGTAGACGCCATGGGCGGGCAGAGGAGGGAAGGATGACTCCAACGTTGCCCCCTTTCGTACGACCAGGCTCGCTGCATTCACCCACCTTCTGTTGAATGTTATGCGATCCAAGCGTTTTCTATCGCATCTGATTTGACCCTCAGCTGATGCCGAAAATACAAAACCAGATCGCGATGAGAAAAGTTTGCATCTTCATACAATCCCTTCTTTCGCGTAATCCAAATCACCATTCGAGCTACAGCCAGGATCGCGAGAAACACCACATGCTTCTCACCCTGAAACGGAGGAAGAACGTTGTCCACGACGTAACCAATGTCGAGCAGCACGAGCTGCTTGGGTTCGATGCGAGCCGTCCACTCCCCGACGTGATCCCAGAACGGGCGAACTCGCTCGCAATAGTAGAAGGCGTGCTCAGCCATTTCTTCTAATCCACTGCCGCAGCGAGAACAATCAGGCATGTCTGCTATGCCCGCTCTGTAGTTCAAGCCGAGAAGGGGTAACGCATTCCGTACAAGTCGCCAGGTGAGCGAGAACTCGGAGTTGTTCAAGAAGCTCGATCCTGGCGCCCAATTCCAGTGAGAGCGGATCTCCTCCGCCGTCCAGCCTCGCCGCTCGCTAAGAGGATCAGAAGCGGAACCCACCACTAACTCCCGATATAGCTCTTTCCGAGGCCGTGAAAGGTCACTGGACCCAAGAAGGTTACGAAGGGCCTGTCGGCACTCGCGGACAAACAGTGCTTCGCCCAAAGGCTTACGTCGACCTTCAGCCTTTGGGTCTGACTTGAGGCGAGGAAAAGTCCGACTCGCCTTTCATCTCCACACTGAGTCTCCCGTCAAGGACCGGCCGAGGTATGCAAGTCTTTCAGCAAGCCAGTGGCTCTCCAGATCAGGCATACCCAGACCCCCGTTGCGTGTACGTTGGATACAGACCTGCCTACGGACCATCGGCCTTGCACCTCCCCAGAGCAATCTGGAGAGGGATTGTTGCAGTGCCAACCGACGTGCCTTAGGCAGAGGAAGTACAGCCAATCAGTAAAGGATCAGAGGGAAGACGTACGTGGCACACGCCTCCGCCCTGCCCTTTAAGGACAACCTCCTTGAAAGCCAGATTCCCACCTGAGCATTCACCTTAGCTTGTACTTCCGACCAATTTTGCTCCAGTTGGAGGTCGGGCCCGAACCACACCCCGAGGATGCGGATGGGTCCGTCACTCCAGCGGAAGGGCCCTGGAAGAGTATTGCTACCCCTCCAAGCACCAAGCCGCAAACCTTCGCTTTTGTCAAAATTGACCTTGGCTCCTGCGATCCGCTCGTACTCGACAACCGCCTCTTTCACAGCCTTTATATCCAGACGGCGGGATACAAAGACTGTGATGTCATCAGCGAACGCGGAAACCCTTGCCGCAAGGCTGCTAACAAAAGGTATACCGCGCAGGGACGGACTTGTCCCCTCATCCCTAAGCCTGCACAGGAGGGGCTCCAACGCGAGGACATAGAGAAGAGGAGACAATGGGCAGCCCTGCCGCACCGAACGCTCGACCGCGAATACCCTCGAACGCCTTCCGTTCACCTGCACCACTGCCTGAGAGTTGTGGTACATCATGCTAATCCATCTGCGGAACTCCGGTTTGAATCCGGCAGTCTCCAAAACAGACGCCAAGAACCGATGGTCAACCCTATCGAAGGCCTTGGACTGATCTAAACTGATCAGCGCGGCTTCTGGGTCGTCTTCTATCCCCTCTAGGACCTCGCGAATCAAGTGCAGATTGTCCTGGATCGATCTTCCCTTCACAGCAAAGGTCTGTTCAGGGCCGATCAGATCACTGATGACACGCTGTAAACGATTCGCCAAGACCCGGGCCAAAATTTTTAACCCTGTGTTAAGCAGAGTTATGGGCCTGTAGTCATCTAAACCCTCCCAAACATGCCTGCCACCTTTCTTCAGCAATGTGATCACGCCCTTGGTAACGCAACCAGGGATGGCTCCCTGGGCGAACCAATGGTTGAACACATCCGTCAGAATAGGGACAAACATGTGCGACATCCTCAAGTACACTTCGTAAGGCAAACCATCTAGTCCCGGCAACTTGTTGAGGCCGACCTGCTTCAACGCATCACGGACTTCGCATTCAGTAACCACACCCTCGCAGCTAGCCGCTTCAGCCGCCCCAAGGCGGGGGAAGTCGGCAAGATAGCTACGAAACTCCCGAATCGGGAGATCCCAGCATAGTCAAGACTAATGCTTACTGACAGGGTTGGTATTTATGAACAGACATATCCAATGAGATGTTCTAGCCAATCACAATCCAAGGAATGGACTGGCCAATGTGTGCACATTGGAATCTCCCAATGTGCCATAAATAAGCTCTTTCATTGAGGACTGACTTACTTTAGTTTTAGCCTTGCTAAAGACGCTGCTCTTAGCCTAGCTACTGACCACAAGTGTGTTTCGTGATTCAACATGGCGCTGTGAACAGGATCCGACCTGACTGACTGGGAGAGCATTTTCACCAATGCAGGCATAACCACGGCCTCTGCAAAGATCTATGTGCAGACATTCTCAAGCGAGGGCATCACAAGGGACACTATGCATATGCTGGACCTCAGGTAAGTGTTGCTGTTATTATTGTCACTATTATTGCTGTTGTATATTGTTGCGTTCTACACTAATATACATGGACAACATGAAACTATCAGCCAAAAATGGAAAGGGATTGGAAACTCTAATGCAGGCAGTGAGGATATACAGTAAAGATATAGGGATGGAATTTAGTATAGAAAAATGTGCCATTAATAATGAGAAGGAGGAAAGGACAAATGACTAAAGTAATAGAACTATCAAAACAAGAAAAAATCAGAACACGATGAGAGAAGGAAAATTACAAGTACTTGGGAATATTGGAAGCAGATGCCATCAAACAAGTGGAGATGAAAGAAACAATTTAAAAAGAGAATGAGAAAACAATTCAAAATCAAACTATATAGCAGAAATCTCATCAAAAGGATAAACACCTAGGCTGTCCACATTGTAAGATTCTTAGGACTATTCTTAAAGTGGATAAGAGAAGAACTTCAACAAATGGACAAGAGAATAAGAAAATTTGTGACAATATATAAAGCTTTACATTGTAGAGATGACACAGACAAAGTATGTGTCAAGAAAAGAAGGAGGAAGTGGACTTGCCAACATTGAAGAGAACATTAATACATCAATCAGATGATTTGAAGACTACATAAAAAAGAGCAAAGAAACCCAATTACAGCCAATAGAAACAACACAAGGATCAACAGAATATTAATAACTAAAAAACAAAAATGGGAAGAAAAACAACTGTATAGATATTTCAAGTGACAACCAAGTAAAATCTCACACAAGAAGATTTGGATATGGCTAAGAAAGGGAAACCTTAAGAGAAAAACTGAATCACTTTTATTAGCAGCACAAAACAACACCATAAGGACAAACTATGTTAAAGCAAAAATAGATAAGACTCAACAAAATAGCAAGTGTAGGTTATGTGGGGATAGAGATGAAACAATCAATCACATAATAAATGAATGCAGCAAATTAGCACAAAAAAATGTAAGATTAGACATGATGGGGTGGGAATGTGATCCACAGGGAATTGTGCAAAAAATTTAAATTTGATCATATGCCTAACCTGGAATCTGTCCTGGAGAATTAGATGCACAAAATTCTCTGGGATTTTGAGATACAAATGGATCACCTAATCTTGGAAATGTATACGGCGACACGAGTTCAAATCCTGGATGAGACTGATTGCATTTCACATAGCACTAATACCCTTGGGAAAGGTATGAATCCAATTATTCACCCTCTAGTTATGGGTAAATAGTAGGGCAGACTAGGTTCTTCAGCCTTGGTGAGGCAACTAGTCTAGGAGAAGGAAAACTCTGAATTCAAAACTGTTAAACTTTGCTTAAAAAAAATGACCTTGTGTCATATCCTGCCCGAGCGGAGGGGCTGGGTAAATATGGATGACCAGACCCCTAATGATAGTCAACAAAAAAAAAAAAGGACCTGCTGAATAATAGACATAGATGTCTCAGCAGAGTAAAATTACAAGAAAGTGGAAAGAGAGATAAATATCTAGACCTTGCTAGAGAATTTAAAAAAATATGGAACATGAAGGGAACAGTGATACCAATAGTAATTGGTGCACTTGGAACAATCCCCAAAGGATTGGTAAAAAGACTGGAACAACAGCATTAAGATCAGCTAGAATATTGGGAAGAGTCGAGGAAACTTGCTGTCATTCAAACTCCAGTGAAAAACCATCAGCTAATGCTAATGTGAAAAACTCTCAAAGGAGTAAAATAATAAGAAGAAAGAAATCTATCCAAGAAAATGAAACACCTAAGATTGCCTGGCACCTTGAGATACAAATGGGTCACCTAATCCAGGCCAAGAAGGCTAGACATAGTTTTAATTAAAAAGAACTCATCATCTTGTGGATTTTGTCATTTCACCAGTGAAAAGTGAAGGAAGGCAAAAAGCTGAACAAATGTCTCAACCTTGCTAGAGAGCTGAAAGTGTTGTGGTGTATTAAGATGATAGTGAGATCAATAATAATTTGAGCCCTTGAAACAGTCCTGAAGAACCTGAAAAAGAGACTGGGTGAATTGGAGATGAGAAGAATAGTGGAAACTATCCAGACCACAGCACTACTAAAATTGGTTAGGATTATTAAAATAGTACACTGCTGGAGAAGCAAGGACGAGCTCATAAGCGATGTACTCCTGTGGACCCCCACACATGGATGTGCAAGAGTGGGACGACCAGCACGAACCTACATACAGCAGCTGTGTGAGGACACGGGATGTAACCCTGAAGACCTGCCGGAGGCGATGAATGATAGGGAGAAATGGCGAGAGACGGTCAGAGATATCCGCGCAGGCGGCGCGACATGATGATGATGATGATGACTGGAGATCTGGGGAGACTTGCTATCACTTGGATTTTAGTGAAAAACTACCAGCTAGAATTCATTTGAAAAACTCTCAAGGAGTAGAATAATATTTTACAATTTTTCCCCCTAGAAAATAAGGTTAAGATCCCACACAGCAGGACACATAGTGTAATGGTGATAGGCGTTGGTTTCCTAAGCTTCTAAAGAGGCAATCATCATGGTTGCAGGTTTCATCCTGACTCCAGATGAGTAACAATACAGGAATACTTAACACTTGTACCCGGTTAGGGCTAATGGAATCAGAACAGGCGATCCCCATGGATTCAATAAAGGATATAGTTCAAAGTTCCATGTAGGTTCCCAAGTTCGACAAACACCTGAAGAAAGCCAGAGGACGTTGTGGAAATAACAATAAAGATGAATACAATAGTCTGAAAACTCTTAATGATAAAACTCATCAAGTTCCATCTGAAGAATTTAAAATTCTTTTTAAAATGCAAAACTGTAGAATTTAATGATTTTATTTTTACACAAAGTATTATTATTATTATTATTAATTTTGACTCATATTTTATTTCATCTTTAAAATATTTTGTTAGATTTAATAATTTTCTCTAACATTTCAATTCTTATACATTTGCTGAAGAGGAATATGTTTACGTTTAACATGATCAGAAAAGAAACAGTTTTTAGAATTTAAAATAATGTTGGCATTTTTAAAAAGATTCAGAGTAAAGAATAGACATGCCAATCAGAAAGGTTAATATTAGGCCAATTCTTATTTCAGGCTGAATTAGCAGGAAAAAAAAAGTGAAAGAAATAAAGCGGGCGGGAAGAAAGAAAAGAAGAAGAAAAGTAGAGAGGTCATTTTGGTGAGTCAATTCTTTTGTAGAGAAAAGAATGGTCATAAATACTTTAATCTTGATGAGGTCTTTCCCCAAGCGGAGCAATATCATTTCTTCAGGGGGGGAAAATATCCATTTTAGAAAAAGAATAAAAATTTTCACAAGAAAATTTGGCAATATTAAACTATATGGTTTTCGGAAAAAAATTGTCTTTCTTCATTCAATACTTTTAAGGGTTTTTTATTTGACTGTATTTTAAAACACCTCATTTTTTTATATCTTGAAAAAAAAATTATTAGACTAATGATTATAAATTACTTTTTATTTTCTTGATACATTTTTGTCACAGATACCAATATCAAATGGGAGGTGCTCATAGCATAATGGCTAACATGCTGGACTTTGACATCATTGTAAGTAAGTTAGAACCCTCTTGTTATTACAATCACTTTTTGGATAATAGCCATGAAAAATCTATGAACCCTCTTATCCCTGCCAGCTATGGTTTAAACACTATCACTGCTGTTCTTCTTCACGAATAGTTTTGACATTAAGTAACCCACAAAGGTTGTTATGCCATTAAACAAAGAAACCTTAAATAGTACCACTAATGTTCTTATAAAAGGATGGCTTTGACATTAAATAACCCACAAAGGTTCATATGGCATTAAACAAAGAAACCTTAAATAGTGCCACTAATGTTCTTATAAAAGGATGGCTTTGACATTAGATAACCCACAAAGGTTCTAATGCCATTAAACAAAGAAGCCTTAAATAGTACCACTACTGTTCTTATAAAAGAATAGCTTTGATATTAAATAACCCACAAAGGTTCTTATGCAATTAAACAAAGAAACCTTAAATATTACCACTAATGTTCTTATAAAAGGATGGCTTTGACATTAAATAACCCACAAAGGTTCTTATGCCATTAAACAAAGAAACCAAACCAAACCAATACCACAGTTTTGTGCAGGGTGAAATTTACACAAGGTAAACCCAGATGATACTGTCTCTATCAAATTATAAACATTTCAAATGTGTAATTACACTGAATGAATTAAAAATATAAACATAGATTTTGCTACCATTGTAAATATCTTTGAAACTAGTTCACAACAACATTTATGCAATAGTTATAAAAATAGCAAAGAAAATAAAAGGATAAGGTTAAGGCTGCAATCTAGATAACTTGGTACCAATAAAAAAATTAAGCCAATCTTAATGATTTTTTTAATTAAATATTTTTGTGAAACACAAGAATGGGCAAGTGCAACACCCACCATACTCATAAGACCTAACCCCATTTTCTTGCATCCAAAAGATTCATCTTAATGGTAAGATTTGAGGATTAAGAGAATATAAAAAGAAATCGGATGGCACAGCTACACATCATATCAAAAGAGGAATTTTAGAGCCGCCTTGACCAAGGGAAATCTTTCTGGAATAAATATGTTGAAAATTAAGTAATATCCAGTCGGCATCCAAAGACTATGGGTATCGATTATTCAAGTATAGAATATATATGAGATTTCATATAAATCTATGGGAGTGCTCGATGTATGGTTATTGTTATATATTCTTTTTCAGGTTTATATCATAAAATTCATGTATAGAGCGTATACAATGTAACTGGGAGAAAATTCAACCACGATGAAATAGTTATTATAAATTTATTTCAGTAAAGAATATAAACTTTGTCTCTTCAGATGACATACACACTTAATTTGAGGGTGAAAACAGTATATATATAAGACCTGGCTCATTGGTCTAGTAGGTAGAGAGTTCGCAAATGGTCTGGGAGACCTGGTTTCAATCCCAGGTCGCATCATACCAAAGACTTTAAAAATGGTACTTGATACCTCCTTGCTTAACACTCAGCAATATAAGATATGTATCAAGGGTAAGGTGGAGAAATCCAGGGAAAGGAGTAGCGCTCTTCCCTACACCTTAGTGTAGTAGCTATTGAAAAGGGAGCCTTCTGGTCACCCTCGATTACAGTTGCCATGTATATGTATGTATGTATGTATTTTCTTTTAAATTGCTTAAAAAGGAAAGGGAATCAAAACATTAAAAATACTAAGAACCCAGAAAAAAGGCGTTCCAGTAGTCGACTCAATCAGCTTCATCCTAGATAGTAACAACCCCATGACCTCTAAGATTCATAAAAAAATCATTAGGTCATTTGAATTACAAGTGATAAGAATTGAAATAGCCTTGAACTTGAAAATAGTCAACTTTCTTGATGTCATGCTTGATTTAGATAACGGCACCTTCAAACATTTTAGTAAAAGCAATCTAGCCCCCACCTACATAAACATTAACTCTAACCACCAAGATCAATATTGAAATAGATTGTTAATGCTGTGAACCAGCGGATAAACAGGCTATGGTCATGTTAAAAAATTTTTTGAGGAGAACAAAAGGCTATACTATGAAGCCCTAAAAAATAGCAGATTCTAAATTAGAATGGAACACATAAATCCAGTGAACTCAAACTCTATGGGACAAAATGTCACCCCCAGTAGAACGTGCAGAGGTGGAAGCCACAGACACTTCAAGGTAGGTGGCACTAATAAATATCATTCAAATAGACGAGTCTGTAACTGATATAGAAAAGTAATTTAGTTTAACCAGCCATTCTGTAAACTTACTAACATTAACATAGGAAAATACTTCCTAAACCTTTTCAATAGGCACTTTAATAAAGATAACCCACTAAGAAAAATTTTTAACAGAAACACCGTTAAAATTAGTTACTCTTGTACAAACAATATATATAAAATCTTAAATAACCACAATAGGAGGCTATTAGATGAATTTAATAGGAATGATGAGAAGACAGATAGTGTACCCTGTAACTGCCAAAAAAAGACGAATGCCCCCTGGACTGAAGATGTAACTTGGAGAACATGGTCTACCAAGCACGCATTTCCCCCAAGGAACAATATAATGATGGAGAGAGAATATATAGGTATTTTTACAGGTTATTGGAAACAAGGGCTATATAACCATAAACATTCTTTCTCCAATCCATATCCAACAGCCCTATCAAAATATTCTTGGTACCTTAAGGATCAGGGACTAACCCCCTCACCTACTTAAAATGGAAAATAGTCAATCTTCAACCAGAAATAGCTTTACTAGCAGATATAACCTGTGCATCAAAGAAAAAAATTAGTATAATTAATTTTAAGGATCCCAGACAACTGCTAAATACACATAAAGAGCTGATATTTAAATGTAGACATTAAGGTAAAACATCCTGCTTAAGATAAAACTGGATAAGGAATTTAAGAGATAGATTAAAAAACATTTATTTCTGTAATTGATAGAATAACTTTGTGGTGGTGGGGTTCAAAATCTTGAAGATTAGTTCATATTTAGAATATTAGAATAGTTAGTTCCTTTTTAGCATTTAATGGTTAAATAACTGAGATATTTGTAACCCCTACTACTACTTATGAGAATTCATCAGAGACCCTTGTAGATACTGAAAGGTTTTGAGGAGGTGGATAGATGGCCTAGATAATCTAGGGACTTAACACTTGAAAAAGGAGTAAATAGAAAAATAAATGATGGTAATTTACATTATACTAAAATTCCACCTACAACTATGTACCCCAAAATACAAACCCAACACATGTTCACCTTGGGTTGGGTTGACTACCAGAACACCTTTTTCCAGGTTCTTAATATTTTTAATGTTTTTACTCTCTTTCCTTTTCTCCAGAGTATTTTTTAATATATATATATATATATATATATATATATATATATATATATATATATATATATATATATGCTGTTTTCACCCTCAAATTAAGCATGTATATCACCTGAAGAGATGAAATGAATTTATTACAACAATTTAAACATGGTTGAGTTTTCTTCCAGTTACATTATATATATATATTTATATATATATATATATATATATATATATATATACAAAAAAGATGAATTGGGAATGATTCAATTTGAGAATATATAAGAGGATTCTTATAAATCTCCTGGAGCGCTCAATGTATGATAATTAATTTATAAATTTCATACAGAGCAAATTCATATAATTGGGAAAACTCAACATGCCATCATTTGGCTATTATAAATTTATTTCAGCTGGCAACTCAATAAGAGAAACCAACCTCTTCAAATAGTCATCACATTATCAAGAGAAAAAAATAATGTAAATATATTCTTTCAATGGATTCTTACTTGTTTTAAAAAATAAATAAATGAATATTTATTAAGAATCCTTGAAAGGATATCTTTTATAATTTTTTTCTCTCCATTGTCTGATGGCTGTTTTAAGAGGTTTGTTTCTCATATGGAGTGGCCCCAGCTGAAATAAATTTATGATAGCCAAATGATAGTCTGCAGAGATTCTTCCAATTATATATATATATATATATATATACTAGATATCTTATGGAAATTCCATGCAATACTCAGATGAATAATTGCATTAATTTAAACTTTAAATAATATTTCGAAATAAATCATTGTTGATATATATTTCTATTTTTGAATTTAGGGAATTAATAACACCACAAAAAATAACAAAAAGAAATTAAATGCACTTCTACAATAAAAAGAAAAAGTATGCTGCTTGCACTTCCATTTGTGCTAATGCCCCTAGGAAAAGTATGAATCCTTCAATTCTTCGACCAGCTATAAGGAAAGAGTAGAGCAGACAGGGTTCTTTAGCCATCATCATCATTATCATCAAGCTGTGCAGACAGCAAGGATTCCCTTGACTCTCTTTTACCATCCATTCCTATCAGTCATCAATCTAAATAGCAAGTCCACTAAACGGCATTTTGTGCCTGCACAGAGATGTTCAAACCAGCTGTACTCTGCTTAAAATTTGATGTTGTGTCACATCTTGTTCAAGGGAGAAAAGTTGAGTAAATACTTACATTCAGACAATAAGGAGAGTTGGCGACAATAATTGAGGGTGACTCAAAGGTTCCCTTTTCAATAGCTACTACACCAAAGTGTAAGGGAGGGTGCTACTTCATTCCCTGGATAGAAGGAAAGAGAGCCTCAGTTGAGGAGACTAAAGAAAATTTACAATTAGTAAAATGTTCAGTAGAAGTATTCTTTTACTTTCTAAGTTTTGTATTCTTTCTCTGATCATTTTTATTATTTTCAACAATTTCTTTAATGAACATTTTTACTGTTTAGACAGAATACATCTCAGTATCAGCAATTAAACTAGTTAATGTTTCTCAAATCAAAACCATTGTAAAGTATGAATTAATACAACCCCTCTCCCATGGGCAGGATGTGATACAAGGTCAATTTTTAAGTAGAATGATGCTGGTTTGAATTCTCCTTGACTGGTTACCTTACCAAGACTAAAGAATTCAGTCTGCCCCACTATTCACTGAGTTCAGTTGGGTGAGGCTGTAGAATACACCAACTGCATCTCTGTAGAGGGGTAAGACCCCACCCCATAGAATGTCCTGGATATGACATTAAACAATCTGATGGTGAGGCTTCAGTAAAGTTGCAACTTGGAAGAATGTAGAGAATCCCTTCATTGTCATCACTCCCAGGTCCACACTAGCCTCAAGTGGTAGCACCTGATAGGGTCCTATCTCTGGCTCAAATAAACTGTGTAAACAAATGACTTCTGCTAAATTGAATTGTTTGAAATAGAACTGTTTGATCATTTAGTTGTTTGTAAAAAATGACTGATGTTTAATTGAATAGTTACTGATACATAGCAATACTTGGAATCATTTAACTTTGTTGATTTATGCTAAAATGAATTCTTAGAAATAGAACTGTTTAATCATTTAACAGTGTGTATCTACAACATGTGTTTACAAATCATATATTTATTATACAGGGTGTCTCAAAATAGATGCAACCCATTAATATGATAATGATTTATTACTGACACAAGTGCCATGGCACTCATTTGGAACACATCCTGTAAAAAACACATCCTTTGAGCTAGAGACATCAAATCAATGTTTTTTTTTAATTGTTATTATATCAGCTTCCAGGACATGTAATCTTTTTTTGAGTTTCTTGTCTCAGTAATAAATCATTATCATATTAATTGGTTGCATCTATTCTGAGACTGTTTTGAATGATTTTTGTCTCCAAATAAATTGTGACGCAAAATATTTTTCCTCTCTTGTCTAAAGCACTGTGATTGAGGATTAATAGTTGTTATAGTATACTATTTTCAAATCTGAAACAAAAAATTACACAAGATTATTATTAGTAGAGTTATTAGCAATCACATGGGTCCCATGTATATTGGGACACCCTATATATGTTAAAACAAGATTTAGCATCAAATGACTGTTGTGGCGGAATCACCTACTAATGGACCCAACCATTCTCCATAATACCGGAAGATGCAGCAATACGAAGTCAGTCTAGATCTGGAAGCTAACCTCGCCCCCGCGTGGTTATGCAAACTAACTTACTGTCCTTTGTTCTTGTAGATATATACCTATATGTTATGATGTTAATTTGGGGTTTGTAAAGACAAACAGTAAATAACATGTAACAATAAAAAGGGTTTATTTGGCTGGTAATAACAAGGTACAAAAGTCGCGTGAGTAGTAAGACTAGCTCAGCGTACTGCTCAATGTCAATTGATAGGCTTCTACTTAAAGCCTTCATTCATCAACTCCACGAGCGGAACAGTTCACTTTCAAGAGGGGTGGAAGGTTTCCTACACAACACTATACTATAACGGTGGTGTTCTGTTCTCTTTGTGACTCCTTCCAGGGCTATAACAATAACTAACAACGGTTGATATGCCATCAAACCACTATTTACTCATAGCTAGGGAGAGAACAGATAGATTCATGTTTTTCCCAAGGGCATTAGCATGAATTAGAATGCAAACAGCCTCATTCAGGATTTGAACACAGATTACTGATTCCATTTTCGGTGATAATAACCATTAAATATTTTTTTAATATTTTCAACAATTTCTTCAATGAACATTTTTACTGTCCAGACAGAAAACAGAACATTTTAAAACCAACTCATTAACTTTTCTCATTTTGCACTTAACCAGAATACATGGTTTTAATTATTTGTATTATGAATTTGCATTTTATTTTGCTCTACTGACTCTTACGTCTTTGATAAAGATGAAAGAACTAATTGATTGTGCTGGGAATAATTCCTACCTGAATGAACAAAATTTAATCTATGAATTTTTCCCTTTCCTATGCTTTGCATATTACCTTTTGACAAGTGATTATTGTTATTGAGTTAATTGTGCAAAACCAGTTCTTTGAACATACTGTTCCTAATTGCTTCTTCAAGACATTCTTCCACTACATGCTTGATCTCTTATTATTATAATTATTATTATTATTATTAAATAATCCTTGTTATTGATTTGAATCTCTGTTCCCTTGTGTATTCATTTACATACTTCTTCTTGTCTTTCTTTTTTGACCAATACTTGATGAATAGTAAAGCAAGAAAGAACTTGCACCTTTTAATATCAACTTTCTGGACAGTGAAAATAGTTTTGCCATGGGCAAATAACTTCATTGACTCATGATAAGCATTCTATATTACATCACAGGAAAAAAAAAACTAAATACCAATATTAAATATGATAACAACAAAATAAAAGCATACAAAATTCATAAAACTTTTAGAAAGTAATATATATTGCTTATAAAATACTGTGGATAGAGTTGAGAATAATATATTAGACCAGGCTGCCATGTTGGTAGATCTTTGAGGATACTGACTGCATCCTTGGCAGAGGAATAAGATCTCCCAAAAAAGGTGAACACTGATCCCCTCCGGTTTTAGGGGGACAATCTAGCATTCATACTGGGTGGGTGGAATCAATGACAAGCGAAGTGTCATTACTGTCATTACTCCCACATATGAGGCTGTAGAATACACCAACTGCATCTCTGCAGAGGGGTAAGACCCCCACACACATACGAGTGTCCTGAATATGACATTAAACAATCTAATGGTGAGGCTCCAGTAATGCTGGAGCTTTGAGAAATGTGGAGTATCCCTTCACTGACATTGCTCCCAGGTTCACTCTCGCCTGGAGTGGTAGCACCTGACAGGGTCCTATCTATGCATCAAATAGAACTGTCTAACATTTAAACTGTGTGCAAACAAATGACTTATTCTAAATTGAATTGTTTGAAATAGAACAGTTTGATCATTTAACAGTGTGTAAACAAATGACTGATTTTTAATTGAATTGTTAGTGATACATAGCAATATTTGAAACCATTTAACTTTGTTGATTCATGCTAAATTGAATTGTTAGAAACAGAACTATTTGTTCCTTTAATTGTGTGTATCTAGAAAATGGGTTTACAAATCAAATATTTAATATATATGTAAAAACAGGATTTAGCATTAAATAACCAAGAATGGTTGATATGCCATCAAACCAAACTAAATATAAACTGTTTATCTGTTTAAAATGTTTGTGAAGATACATTTTGGTAGAGTATATAATTCAAGACTTTAATTGTTCAAATGACTGGTATAAAATAACCCAATAAGAGTTGACAGGTTATAAAACAAACCAACAAACCAGTCTTTCAGAACTGTTTGATCCCCAGCCTTTTAAGCATCCTGGATTCTGGAGAGAGTGGTATGACCAATATTTACCAATACCCTCAAGTCCACTTTGCCACGAAATATTAGACCCCATTAGGGTTCCCTGTATAAGTCAAATAGATCTGTTTGAGAAAATGTTTAAAATGATTGTGAACTTTATTAATACATGGGTCCTTAAAACATTGATATTGCAACTAAGTCTAATTGAGACCATAATTATTAAAATGATTTTTGTATCAAATAACAAGAGTTGACATACTGTAAAATAAACTAACCATATAAGTCTTTGCAAATTATCAGATTTAGATTGAAATACATGAAACCATATAACTGTGTACAAATTATTTGTATTAGATAGGAATACATTAAAATATATCACCATCATCATCATCGTGTCCTGCCGCCAGCATGGATATCCCTGACCCTCTCTCGCCACTTCTCCCTATCATTTATCGCCTATGGCAGGTCTTCAGGGCTACATCCCATATCCTCACATCACTGCTGTATGTATGTTCGAGCTGGTCATCCTGCTTTTGCTTGGCCATATGTTGGCGTCCATAGGAGTACATCACTTATGAGCTCGTCCTTGCTTCTCCAGCAGTGTCCTGCGTGTCTGGTTCATCTAACTTGGATAGTTTTCATGATGGGAGGTAGGTGGCCGTATAGTTGGTGCTTTGTGGGGTGTTGCCGCCAGGACTTGTTCAATATTGCTCACAGCATTCTTGTGTAATTGCCGTCTAGTTTTTTTCTCCAGCCGTTTTGTTAGCGTCCTAGTAGTGCATCCATATAGCAGTATCGACATAACCACTGCTTGGAAGAAACTGCGTTTCATTTTATTGGTCAGGTCTGACTTCCATATGATCGATAGCTTATCAATAGCTGTCCATGCCTTTGTTAGCTGCATGTCGATGTCTTTTTCTATACAAATTATTTGTATAAGATAGGAATACTTAAAAATATATAACTGTGTGTAAAAATTATTTGTATTACATAGGAATACATCAAAATATATAACTGTGTACAAATTATTTGTATTAGATAGAAATACATGAAACCATATAACTGTGAACAAATTACTTCTTTTAAGAATAATTACTTGTAGATTTAATTGTTTACAAATGATAGTTATCAAACTGGAATAGCTATTTGAGATCAGATAACTGCTTGGAAAAAAAAAAGAAATGAAAGAAAAAGTCTTAGATTAAATACCCCACAAGGATTGACATGCCATAAAACCAACTAACGAATCAACACACAAATTAAACAGAATCAACATTACCTCATCCTGAGGCAAATTTTAGTTGAGAAAGGTTAAAATTTTTCTCATTGGAAATGAGCAATATTAAATCTTATTGCTACTTAATAAAAGCAAGTTAAATTGAAATTTTCTACTTCTGCTCTTAATAATAAGATAACCATGAAAATATTAGAAGTCATTCAGGTTTTTCTGATTTTAAGAGTGGTGTTGTCCAGTTTTAAGATAAATCAACTGTAAATATTGAAAAAAATAGAATTTAAATATTTAATAATCTGATATGAAATATCAAAAATTTCCTTATGTTTTCCTAGAGCTGAAATTGGTTTCAAGTTTTAACAAAGGAAAGAAGCATATCTAATATTTATTCTTGATGAATAAATATCAAATCTTAAGCTTGCTAAATTAAACTAGATTTTCCCGTTCTTGCTATGAAAAAATCTTTTAAAAAATTAAATGTAAGGATTCCATTCAATAAACAGCAAGTGTTGATTTTTTTTTTTTGGTATAATTTATAAAATCAAGGAGAAAAATTTCCAATTCCATCTTCGAGATAGAATGAAGAGGGGGATGCAATTGTTAAAAAAAATTTAAGTTGGTAGAAACAACTAGAAAAAACCTGAGAATTTGTTTTCAAACAAAGATTATAAATCCTAATGCAACATACGTGTGGATATTCACATTCATCTTTCTCTGTTTTTGTTTTTTTTTTGGTGGGGGGCAACAAACAATGGTTTGGTTTGGTTTGGTTTGGTTTTATGATATATCAACCATTGTAGATTATTTAATGCCAAATCCAGTTTTATACATATATATTAAATATATGATTTCTAAACACATTTTGTAGATAAATCAATTATTTGCTTATGCACAATTAAATGTAAAAACAGTTCTATTCCAAACAATTTAGTTTAGCATAAGTACATTTTTTGGTTTACACATAATTAAATGTAAAAACAGTTCTATTTCTAACAATCTAGTTTAGCATAAGTACACAGTTTAAATGTCAAATAGATCTTTTTGAGCCATAGAGAGGACCCTATCAGGTACTACCATTCTAGGCCAGAGTGGACTTGAGAGTGATGGCAATGAAGGGGTATTCCACATTCCCCAAAACCATCATATTGTTTAGTGTCATATCCAGGACACTCCTTGGGGGAGTCTTACTCCTCTACAAAGATGCAGCCAGTGTATTCTTCAGCCCCAGTCAACTGGGCCAACTGATTAATGGTTATCTTGGTTTAGTTTCTTTGTTTAATGGCATATCAACCTTCTTGGGTTATTTAATACCAAAGCTATCCAGCAGTGATACTATTTAACCCATAGCTGGGGGTGGATAAGGGTCTTCATACCTTTCTCAAGAGTATCAATCCAAAAGTTAACATGATAGCACAGCTGGAGTTTGAACTTGCTTACTTTGAGGCTGCGGTCTAGCACTTTATTCATTACATCACAGGGATTCCCTCTTCAGTAGTCTGAGTTCAAATCCTGGATAAGGTGGTTTGCATTTCACTTCATACTAATATCCTTGAGAGAGGCATGAATCTGTGCATTCTTCTTCTATGATCGGTAAATAGTAGGCCAGACTGAGTTCTTTAGCCTTGGTTATGCAACCAGTCTGGAAGAAAAACTGAATTTAAAGATGCTTCACTACACTTAAAAAATGACCTTGTGTCACATCCTAATCATTGCAGAATGGCTGGGTAAATACACACAAGCATTGCATTAACTCTCCCAGAGAGACTGGTGCAGCAGCATCCTTACACTTCTTTCCATATCTTTTGTGACATACCAGTAATAATACCAGACAGACTTTATCTAAGGTATTAGGCAATTTTACACAACCAAGAAATTTTAGCAAGTTATGAATATATTGGTATCAGGTATGTACCGTGATTACTCAAGGTAGACATTTGTCATTTACTTTGTTCAGTTCTGGCACAAGGCTAGAATATGAGGCATCCACTGAGAATCAGACTCATTAACAATAGTCTGTTAGTAGAGTTCTCTAACCATTACACTACATGAAGCACTCTAATCAGGCAGCAGGTCAATGTTTATAAAATAAAGACTCAACAAAAACCTTATCACTATAAGAACATCAATCAAAATAAAACTTTAAAACTGAACTGTTAAACACAAGTCCTTATCTAAGGTATTAGGCAATTTTACACTGTTAGGAAATTTTAACAAGTTATTGGTGTCAGGTATATACTGGGTGTAAATTACTCAAGGTAGACAGTTGGTCAACCTTTAATTACTAATGGTGTCTACCTTTAGTAATTAAAGGTTGACCAACTGCCTACCTAGAGTAATTGGTGGTTGAAGTTTAGTTTGGTTTCTTTGTTTTTGATAATGGCATATCAACCTTTGTGGGTTATTTAATACCAAAGCTATCCTTGGAGAAGTACAGCAGTGATAAGATCTACCTATAGCTGGGGTAGATCAGGAGATGCATACCCTTCCCAAGGGTATTAGACTGAAAGAGACCATAATAGTCTAAGTAAGTTTGAATTTCAAACTTACTTACTTCAAGTCGACTGTCCAGCACTTTAACCATTACGCCTTGGAGACCCCCTCCTGGTTAAAATTTACAAAGTAAATTGTCAACAAAAGCCCCTTTATGACTAAAAGAAATATTCAAAAATATTTTTTATATTTGGGTGGGTGCTAAAAAATTTTATTGAGAAAATCGACAACATTTTCCCATGATATTCCTTCATTATATTTAACAAACTCTTCATTCTAATATTGATTGTCAGACAACTTAAGTGAAGGCAAAATTTCTGCTATCTTTATCCTTCATGACCAAAAGTGGCTTATAGCAGCATCCATGCCACAGCGACAAAGAAACTGATCATCTCAATGAAAATTGACAAGACGAAGAGACGATTAGATAGGTGGTCCATGTCAGGAACAAAAAGACACACCTGATCACAAAAAAGTCTTACTCTTGTTTATTTCTGATGTTAAAAGTTCTTTTTGGACCAGTCTCATAAAAAAGAAGATCTGAAGTGTTTTTTTTTTTGTTCACTCAACCAAGGAAAGATTCATTCTTTTATAAATCATAGCCCACCTCATTTAGCACCAAAATTTAAGTTGTGACATATCATTCTACCAGTAACTGACTGACTCTTTTAAAAAAATCTCCAGGTTTCATGTTTGATTGCCTCTTGTCTCTATATGGAGGGTTCTCATGACTGACTTTTTGCTGGTGGTCACATAGTCAAGTACCAGGGGCACTTGTTGGGGAGTAGACAGCCACCACATTACACTCTTTCCCTTTTTCTTTTTCAAATTCAAATTCAAGTTTCAAAGTATAAAATTTCCTATATCTACGTTATTACAATTATTTCTATTTTTATTATTATTACAATAACTACCATCATCATCATCATCACCACCACCACATGTATTTTTATACTTTCCTTTTTCCTTCCTTTGTCAGCACTCATAAACCAAACCACCTCGCCAGGCTACAAGCCACACATAAATCTTTTTTAAGATACAGACTTTAAAAAAGAAAAAATGCAAAATACACATATACAAAAAATATCATACCAAAAGCCAATTACTGATTTCACAATTTATAGAAAAAAAATAAACAAAAAACATTGACCCCTATAAAAACAAATTAAAGATCTGTGGTGAGGGGAGTAGCTACTACATTACACCATCTGATGCCTAATATTATATACTAGGATTAAAAGGTACAAAAAAAAATTTCTGAGATGAAAATAACCATTTACTGAATTATAAACTGAATTTAGTGTATTACGTTACAAATCTCTGATGAATTGGTTTGGTTTCTTTGTTTAATGGCGTAATAACCTTTAATGGGTTATTTAAGGTGTAAATCATCCATATCAAAGAACAGCAATAGTACTATTTAACCCATAGCTTGGTATAATGAATTGGAAAAGCTTTATTTTTCTATATTTTAAGTAGGCATTGCTAACCTTACACACCCAGATAGGCATATCTATGACTAAGGGGTTGGTTGGTTGGTTGGGTTTTATGGCATATCAAACTTTGTAGGTTATTTAATGCTAAATCCATTTTTATACAAATAATCAGTTCTATTTCAAACAATTCAGTTTAGCATGAGTACACAGTTTAATTGTCAAAAACATTCCTCTTTCAAGCTATTCAGTTTATTCAAATAATTCTAAGTATAGATTGTGTTTACACACAGTTAAATGTCAAAACAGTTCTATATTAAACAATTCAGTTTAGCATAAGTACAATTTCAATGTCAAAAATAGTTCCATTTCAAACAGTTCAATTTAGCATAAATACACAGTTTAAATGCAAGTACACAGTTTAATTGTGAAAAACATTTCTATTTCAAGCTATTCAGTTTAGTCAAGCAGTTCTAATTCAAACAATTCGGTTTAGCATAAGTACACAGTTTAGTTCTATTTAACCCATAGATAGGGCCCTATCAGGTGCTACCATTCCAGGCCAGAGTGGACCTGGGGGTAATGGCAATAAAGGGGTGCCCCACATTCCCCAAAGCTCCAGCATTACTGAAACTTCAACATCAGATTGTTTAGTGTCACATCTAGGGCACTCTTAGTGGTGGGGTCTTACCCCTCTGCAGAGAAGCAGTCAGTGTATTCTGCAGCTCCAGCCGACTGGGCAAGACTAAAGTGTGTATGCTTTGATTGGCAATACTAAGTCATAACGAATATAGTTTCTTATGGCTAAATATCAAGAAAGCAAATTATTCTGCATCTCAAAGTTATGTATCAGCTATATATTATCAAGTAATGTCTTCAACAACTGAGAAGTGCTTATTTTGTATTCTTTTTGTCACTATGTATTTTTAATATTGATCATATTAGGTCATAAGATGTATGTGATGTCTCTATGAATGTACAGTAAATGTCTCAAAGTTCATATATGTGCATTGCCTACACAAGATCATTTTCTCTACTTTAATCCAGTTTCAGTACAAGACAGAGAGATTGAGTTATATGTGCAACAATGTGTGTGTCTGTGTGTTCATCTTGCCCCTCTCTGTATATACTCTTCAACAAATATGAATTATACAAGCCATGAGATATGCCCGTCTGTCAATTTCTTGGTAATATCCTGTCAACAAATATTTTGAGAGTGTTGTCACATTATATGATACTGTGTGGGCACACTCATGAACTCTTTGAACGAAAAGCCCCCAATGGACCAGAGAAATTCTTATTTCTTTTGTTCTTTAAGTAGTTGAGGGCCAATATAGCACTCACTTCAGTATTAGGCTTATTAATCAGATCTTCACTAAGTGCCATATGTGCTGCCCTCTGGTGATCCATTATTTCCTCCCATATGCCCTCCCCTGTCAACTATGATAACTTTATTCTTCATTGCTTACAACTTTCAGTTCTTATTCCACTCATTGTGCTGAAACAGTATTTTCATAAAGCCCTAATGTATCTTCACAATTCTTCAACTGAATTTCTCTTCTCTCCAAAGAATATTGCACTTGCAGAGATACAATAAATAATTTTCCTCCCTTAGATAACTGGTATGTTCATTAGGGGCCCCATAGTGGTCACATGATTGTTCCAGAAACTCATCCTCAATTCCATGTCTGGATTTTGAACTGTAGAAACATTGTATCTAACTCTGCCAGGGAACCAGAGCCTTTAAGACAAATAGAAGCTCTAGACACTTATAAGATTAAGGTGCCTCCTACATATAAAGTCTGCTGATTTTTTTTTAACACAAAGAAATTTAATTTGAATAAAATTTATTGCAAAAAAATAAATAAATAAATGATTCATATACTTGAAATATCCATATTTACCTAACCCCTCCGCTCAGGCAGGATACGACATAAGGTCAATTTTTAAGTGGAGTTTAACAGGTTTGAATTCAGAGTTTTCCTTTTCCTAGACTAGTTGCCTCACCAAGGCTGAAGAACCCAGTCTGCCCTACTATTTACCCATAGCTAGAGGGAGAATAATTGGATTCATACCTTTCCCAAGGGTATTAGTGCTATGTGAAATGCTATCAGCCTCGTCCAGAATTTGAAGTCCTGTCGCCGTGTCCATTTCCTACGACGATAACCATTACACCATGGGCACTTGAAATATCTACCTTATAATTTCAATTTAAGATTGAAACTAATGTTTGATTTCATATATTTGCACTTTATTTAGATTTGAAAAGTTTTTCCCTCTTTCTATGATGTCCTAAACACATGCTTATTTTACTTAATAGTTAATTCAGCTCTACAGGGAACAGTAAAGCTGAATGGTTATCTTTTTATCTATTCTCATCAAGTAACCCTTTTGTTATTTTGTACCCCTTCTATATACTGCTTATTCATGAAATGTGTAGAGCTGTTGGGACACGTTTGTGCATTTTTTTTCTTTTTGATAACACTTATATGTATATAAAAAGTTAAATGTTCTTGCATGTGTAAATAAGTTTATTTGGTCTTTCCTTCAGTTGTGTTCAATATTAGTATATCATGGATATACTAATACAAATATAGGCCTTTGGAGAATAGGGACTCAACTAAAATATCTTTCCAACCAATAAGCATGCAATACATGTATTTACATCATTACATAGGTATTAATCCGCCACTACCATCACCCCACTATAAAAAAATAGAAACTGACTCTTATCAAATTAAGAGAAGATGGAAATATCAATATTTAATTTTTAAAGCAACAAACATGGCAAATTTTTTAAAAAACTGTTTGATGAAACCTAAATATTCAAAATCTCATTATTATAACTTCAATATATTTGATAACTGAAATCTAAAAAGTCTGTATCAATCTGAAATAGTTTGAACTTTGAAATTCAAAAGAAATTTTGTAATTCAAAAGCTTTTGCCACAATTGAATTCATTCTTTGTGTTGATACTACAATAGAGGGTGTTTCAAAAAATTTGATCTTATTTGAGATGTACAAAGTGATTAAGAAAAATTGATATTGTTTCCTAATCTAATAACTTGACCAATTCTCATTCAAATGATCTCAAATTTTAAGAGCATGTTTAAAAAACTCAAAATTCTATGTCTAATGTTTTTTTTTCCTTTTCAGGTATAGAATAACCATTGATTGGAAAAGAAAAAGGCATTTAAGCATAAAACAGAATTCTGAGTTGTTTCTAAACATGTTCTTAAAATTTTAAATCATTTAAATCAGGATTGGTCAAATTATCAGATTACAAAATAATATCAATTTTTCTGAAAAAGCCTGTATTTTAACTGATCTCGTCAACAACCAACAAAACATTGAAAGAAAAAACAGACATTATCTTATTGAATAAGATGAATAAGTTAAACCAGTATGCATTTCAATATAGTGTGAATTTCTATGCCTAGGAGAGACAATATGAATGAATATCCCTGTGTATAAATATAGTTAAATGTTCTTTTATATACATGATATACATCCCAATGGTATCAAGAAGAAAGAATACAAATATGTCCCTACAGCTAGAGATATATGTATATTGTTCCATAAATAAGCAGTATGTAAAAAGTGTACAAAAAAACAAAAGGCTTACTTAATGAAATAAAGTAAGATAGCCATGTGGCTTTACAGTTCCCAGACAGGGTCTGAGACACAACTCTCCTGTTTAAAGAACAAAATCAAAAGAAGTCAAGAATGTGTTTCAAGGATTTCCCTATAAGGTGTTCAATGGATACACCCATTCTCTAAGAGAGATAATTATTTATCATCTTCTAAACGAACATAACTCAGTTGACTGAGGCTGTAGAATACACCTCTTGCATCTTTGCCGAGGGGTAAGACCCCACCAAGTGTCCTGGTTTGGTTTGGTTTCTTTGTTTAATGGCATATCAACCTTTGTAGGTTATTTAATGCCAAATCTATTCTCCTAGAAGAACAGTAGTGGTACTATTTAACCCATAGCTGGGCCAAGTGTCCTGGATATAACACTATACAATCTGATAGTGAAACTCCAGTAATGCTGGTGCTTTGGGGAATGGGGAGTACCCCATTGTTGGCATTGTTCCCAGGTCCACTCTGACCCGGAGTGATAGTACCTGATAGGGCCTTATCTATGGTTCAAATAGAACTGTTTGAATTAGTGAGCAATACTTGAAACCATTTAACTACATGTAAAAAAATTGAGCTCAAGTAACAAAATGTTTACAAATTATATATATTTAATATATATGTATAAAGAGGATTTAGCATTAAATAATCTACAATGGTTGATATGCCATAAAACCCAACCAAACCAAATCATATATATTTAATATATATATATAAAGAGGATTTGGCATTAAATAATCTACAATTGTTGATGTGCCATAACAACCAACCAAACCAAATCATATCTATTTAATATATATGTATAAAGAGGATTTGGCATTAAATAATCTACAATGGTTGATATGCCATAAAACCCAACCAAACCAAATCATATATATTTAATATATGTATAATGAGGAGTTGGCATTAAATAACCAACAATGGTTGATATGCCATAAAACCAAACCAAACCAAATCATATATATTTAATATATGTATAATGAGGAGTTGGCATTAAATAACCAACAATGGTTGATATGCCATTAAACCCAACCAAACCAAATCATATATATTTAATATATATATATAAAAAGGATTTGGCATTAAATAATCTACAATGGTTGATATGCCATAAAACCCAACCAAACCAAATCATATATATTTAATATATGTATAATGAGGAGTTGGCATTAAATAACCAACAATGGTTGATATGCCATAAAACCAAACCAAACCATTTAACTGTGTGCAAAAAAAAAGTTCAGGCTCATTTTAAAATGTTATTTACAAAATGTGTTTACAAATCATATATATTCAATATGTTACATGACAAGACCATAAATATCCTGAGGGTAACACTCCACATGCAGATATAAAGAAAGTGTTACCTTATGAGACCCAAATGTGAATAAGGGTTACATTACGCAAGTACTTAGTGATTCCATTGTTTCTTTAGATACAGAAATTTATTACTATCTGCAACATTCACATAGTCGTTAACAAACCTAAGAGAAATAGAGTGTAAGATATTAGTTGTTACTCAGAAACACTAAAAGTTTCATTTTTGGAAGACAATTAAAACATTAACTTTGCTTTTTCACCCCGATCAGGCTCATCAACCCACTGAGGTCATTCATCTCATCTCCCGACTAATTCATCTACCCTGACCAACTGCCCTGACTAACTGACTGTTAAATAACTCTCTTATATACATTATTATTTATCTTATTAACTAATGATGAGAAGAATATGTGTCATTAAAAACTTTCAGTCATATGTCTACCTCAATTCTCAACTAACAAAATACTTATTTTAAACATCTTGTCTCTCGGTAGATTTCAAAATGATTTATCAATTTCATATCCTGCTCTTTAGTGTGAGACATGTACCATTTGACTTTTCTTGAATGCAACTTACACTTCAATTCAAAGTTTTTAACTAACTCACAATTTATTACTAAACATAAAACAATTAACTAAACTAATATAATTAATTACCATCTTTAATTGTATTACAAATATATACATATATAAACAGTATTTGGCATTAAATAACCTACAATGGTTGATATGCCATAAAATCAAACAAAACCAAATCCTATATATTTAATATGTATGTATAAACAGTATTTGGCATTAAATAACCTACAATGGTTGATATACCCTAAAATCAAACAAAATCAAATCCTATATATTTAATATCTGCCTCCCATCACGAAAACTATCCAAGTTAGATGAACCAGACATGCAGGACACTGCTGGAGAAACAGGGATGAGCTCATAAGTGATGTACTCCTATGGACCCCCACATATGGCCGAGCAAAAGCAGGATGACCAGCTCGAACATACATACAGCAGTGATGTGAGGATACGGGATGTAGCCCTGAAGACCTGCCAGAGGCAATGAACAATAAGGAGAAGTGGCGAGAGAGGGTCAGAGATATCCATGCTAGCAGCACGACATGATGATGATGATGATGTATGTATAAACCGGATTTGGCATTAAATAACCTACAATGGTTGATATGCCATAGAACCAAACAAAGCCAAATCCTATATTTTTAATATGTATGTATAAACCAGATTTGGCATTAAATAACCTACAATAGTTGATATGTCATAAAACCCAACCAAACCAATTCAATATAATAATCCATTTTATGAAGGTTGTTGAAAATTATATTATCACTGTGGCTTGCATTGCTGGAAATGAGCCAAGATGGTTGATATATTAACCACTATATATTTTTTGTTCATTAACATTTTTTTTTGGTAGGGGGTTAAAAAAAGGAGGTTCTTATTTCTTTATGGATTGTACAATCGAAGAAGCCCTTAGAAGAGATTGGTTGAAATATTGCAGTAACAACAAAAGCAATATAAAGAATGAGTTCAATAGTCCCCAAAACACTTTAAATAATAATGTCACCTACTACTATTATAGAAATCCTTGAAAGTCAATTTCTCAAAATTACAACTGAAATAACATCTACTTTTTAAAAATTTCTTTTTTCTAAGGTTTCAACCTTATAGTGCCATCTATTGTCATGATACTTTTATACAAATTTGCTTTCATAGGATTTTCTTTTGAAATTATATTTTAAATTCAGTCCTAAATACAATTGTCCATAGTAAGTCATATTGATAGTCTATGAATGTTGGTAATATCAAATTATGATATTAATTCAAATAACTAATTCCTGCAAATCTAATTAATAGGAGCATTGTCTGATGTTTAGACATAAAGAATAGTCATTATCCTATGAATTATTCATGCAAGTATCCTTATTCTCTGTCTTAATTACTGAAACAATGATACAAGGATTCTTTCAGACCAGTTTCCTTGCTTTTAATTGTATTTGTAACATTTCAACTGCTGTATCTACCAACTTCCTCATATGTCTGTTGCATTTAGTTACCTTCAAAAACCTTTGATTTGATCAACTTCACTTTTATCACTTAGAATATTCAGACTATTGTCTTCATCTTCATTGGTATAGTCACAATGTTTTGGTTTAGGTGTTTCATATCAAACTTGGAGTCTACACAGAACCACAAACTGAACCCTTTATTTTATCAACAAGGTAGATTGGTCCAATTCCGTTAACTATGACCAAGTACAAGTATTAAGCTATAGTAAGTATTCCCTGTTATTCTTACCTATAATTGGGATTGAACCAGCAACCTCCAGATGATTTCACTCACAAGCACTTTTTTCATTATGCCATGTGTCCTGTTAGATGTTGTGAGTATAACAATAAAGATAAAGGAGGTGCCCGAGGTGTAACGGTTATTGTCGTAGGAAATGGACACGGCGGCACCGAGTTCAAATCCTTGACGAGACTGATTGCATTTCACATAGCACTGATACCCTTGGGAAAGGTATGAATCCAGTTATTCTCCTTCCAGCTATGGGTAAATAGTAGGGCAGACTAGGTTCTTCAGCTCTTGGTGAGGCAACTAGTCTAGGAAAAGGAAAACTTTGAATTCAAACCTGTTAAACTCCGCTTAAAAATTGACCTTGTGTCATATCCTGCCCGAGTGGCGGGGTTGGTAAATATGATAACAATAAAGATAAAGACAATAGTCCAGATATTCCAAGTGATAAAAATATCAAGCATCATCTCAGAAATTTAGGCAAATAACAGATTATCTTAGTTTTGACTGGATAAAAGCATTTATAAAACAGATATAGTTCTCTGGATGTCATGATTGATTATTTTAACAGCATGTCAACCTGTCTGGGATTATTTTATGTTTAGAGGTTAGGGAATTGTGTACATCAAATGTTTATATTCATATTTTTTACGTAGTTTTTTTAGAAATTTTTGTACACATTAATATATCAAGTATTCCTGTCTAATACAAATAATTTTCAAACAGATCTATTTGACCTACAGATGGGAGCATAACTGATACAATCACACTGGATCAGTAATGGCAATGAAGGAGTACTCCTTAGAGTTCCAGGACTGAAGCCTCACCATCAGATACAGTTTAGTGTCATACCTAGGGCACACTTCAGAGAGGGGTCTTACTTTTTGCAAGGAATACTGTCAGCATATTCTAAGCTCTACCTGGATGATATGAGTTCAGTTCTTTGGTTATGTAATATGGAAATATGTACTGACTGCATAAAAATAGAAGAATTCAAGATTACAGATTCTGATATTCCAAAAGACATTAAATATGACACGAAAAGGGAATGAAAACATATCAACACCCATCCACTAACCAACTTATTCCACTGATCAAATAAAGAGTTCAATTTAAAGTTCCTGGAAGGTTACTAAATGAAATTCAGAAGTGTATATTCTGAGTGTACCAGAAGACTGCTGCATACTTGACAAAAATGGCACATTCATCATAGATATTATGCTCACTCCATAATATAATCATAGATCAGAATGGAAAACTAATTTTTCTGTCACCTGTTATTAAATAATCCATAAGTTATTTAAAGATAGCAAAGCACACCCCAACAGAATATGGTACAAATTGGACAGCAGTAAAATGGGAGAGTGACAAAAATAAAGGCTGAAGGGTAGGCAACATCCCATACTACATATCATGGGGATTCAATTTCAACTTCTAAAAGAGGCTCTTTGTGCTAATGCCTTTGGGAAAGGCATGAATCTGTCTCTTCTTTCCTCAACTATGGGTAAATAGTAGAGCAAACTGGGCATTTTAGTCTTGGTAGAGGCAACCAGTCTAATAGAAAGAAAATGCAAATTAAACAAAAGTGGTCACTAATCTACCAAGCAGATCAATCCATTTCATTGGTGCTAGGTACATCAAATACCAATCCTGAATGATATCCAAATGCCAGAATGGATTGGTCTTGTTAGAATATTTATGACCATTTTCTGTCATTTTGATTTTTTGCAAGGTGGTAGAAATATTTTCTTTTTCTTTTTCAGATTATATATCTAATGATGGCTGAAGAGGAATTGGTCAAAACCTTTTCTGCTGACAACATCAACAATACAAAAAGAAGGTGCAATTGTCCAAATACTTTCTGGTATGTTAAAGAGATTTTTGTACTCACTTATATGATAGCAAGTATTACTATCTAATACAAATAATTTGCACACAGTTGAATGGTCTCAAGTATTCCTATCTAATACTAATAATTAGATAGTTTCAAGTAATTATTTCTATTTAATAATAATCATTTGTCTGCACACATTCACATGGTTTTAAATAACTAATAATAATCCTTAGTAAATAATTATAGCTTCAAATAACTATTCTTAAGACAAATAATTTACAGTTATATGATATCAAATATTACTACCTAATACAAATAATTTGCATACATTTCAATGGTTTCAGATATTATTACCTAATACTAATAATTACATGGTTTCAAGTAATTCAGGAATATGGTTTAATTTACTACTACTACTAATAATAATAATAATAATAATTCTTAGTAAACAATTATAGCTTCAAGTAACTATTTTTGATACAAATAATTTCCAGTTATATGGCATCAAATATTCCAATCAAATATGAATAATTTTATAACTAATTATTTAATCCCCCCAGATCTCCAAAACTGGAGCCTCACCATCATATGTAGTTTAGTGTCATACTCAGGACACTCCATATTGAAGGCTGACAGGGTGGAAATTTTTATTGAGAGACACCTCATATATAGATGGAGTCACTGACTAAAGATAGCCAGCTTTAGCTACCCCAGACATCAGATACTGCTCTTGCCCTACACGATTAAGTGCAATAGGCTGATGCCACATGAAGAGTAAGGCCCCTAAAATTAGGCAATGGCCTTCATCTACTCTTCATCCAAAAGCTGAGGTATGATGTACTCAGTCACTCAGAAATTTTAGATAAAGACTTTAAATTCTTAATACGCACATTGAACTGCTTTTAAGAGTGTTTGGCATTGAAGTGTTGTTTTAACGTGCACCTTAAGTCATGCAACTTGTGCAATGGGTCAGGGGAAATTTATTTTGTCCAATTGCAAAAGCCTGGTGCAATTTGTTCTGCTAATTGGTAATCCATGATATATCCTTGTTAAGAATATCTATATCTAGAACATTGATATTCAAGACACATCTCAGTAGGCATGTGTGTAAGTTCTATTTGCTAAAATTGGATTGGTCTTATGGAATTTAGCTCCAATCACAGTGCTACTTTCATTCCCAACAGCCTCAATATGAACAGGCTGACAAAATCCAGACTGATCATTTCACTTGATTGGATAAGCATATCTCTGATCAACTTGATCAATGGTGCCAAGTTTCTCACAAGTGATGGAAGGCTCCCAGCAAATATGCCTGAGGAATGAAAGGAGTAGTGGAGGACAATGGACATCAACAATTTGCTGATAGGTCTCACTGAAATGTTGGCTTCATGTATCAGTGCACGTACAGGGAGGAGGGGGAAGGAAATATGTGGCGGCAACTTATGAAAATGTTGAATCAGATACTGAGATTTATATATGAAGAGTTAAGTCTAAAATTTTATCTCTGGTCTGAACTATTTGCTAACATTCAGTGATATTCATTGAAATAGTCCAAAAATACAATGAAATTGCACATTGCACTAGATAAGTGATTTCATCTCAAAACAAAATATGGTCTTTTTAAAGTTGGTGTTGATTGGACCCAGATAAACATTTTAGCTTTTATGTTTAAAGAGGAATTTGATTAGTGATATTTACAAAATTATAACATTGTAAATTAATATCAAGCTTTGAAATTTATATAATGAAATATGACCATTAGATACAATTATCATTAGTTTATATATTACTATAGAAGCACTCAGGGTGCAGTGATTATCATTGTAGGAAATGGACATGGAGAGCTGAGTTCAAATCCTGGATGAGAGTGCATTTCACATAGAATTAATACCTTTGGGAAAGTTATGTATCCAGTTATTCACCTTCCAACAATGGATAAATAGTAGAGTAGACTGAATTCTTTAACCTTGGTATGGCAACCAATTTAGGAGAAAGAAAACTATGAATTCAAACCTGCTAAACTCTGCTTAAAAATTGACCTTGTGTCACATCCTTATCAAGACAGAGGTTATAGGTAATTACATATATTACTATAATTCTTATTACATTTACATCTATGTAACTGTAACTTAGCAAAAACAGCACATCAGAGAGAGATTTAAATCAGAGCAATACACTTAATATGCTCTAACTTTGAGAATAAATCAATTTCCATATCAATTTGAAACTGAATAATAATAATTTTGTGGGGTTGTACTGAATGTCATATTTCAATCATTTAGAATTTCAATCTAATGAAGATAATTATGAAATGTTAATTAGAAACCTTCACTCTTACCTATAAAGAAGCATACACTTTATTTAGGAATATTTGGTTAAAAGTCAAACAGGTATTTCCATTCAGTTTAAAATAAAGATGAATGTTTCTTTTTGATAAATATTACTATTATTTTTAAAACTTATTGTTAGCTTTCATTAAAAATTATAATAGACTGGATTAAATTTCTCAAACTAGAAATCTATTCAGAGTCAATTTCATCATCCAGTCTAACAAAGTTGGATTTGCTTCTTTTAATTGAAAATTAAGAGTAAAATATTTCCAATTCATTTAAGAAAAATGAGAACAGAATATTTCAGGACTCACCAAAGAAAAATTGCAAACAAAATATTTCAGGGTTCACCAAAGAAAAATAGTTATAGGACTTACACTCCTATATTTTAAAATGGCCATAGCATATTATAGCAATTATTAGTAGTATTGTGGTTTGGATAGCTTCAATTCTTTTTCAGGTTTTTCAAAGTTGTTCCAAAGGCTCTATCGGACTTACACTCCTATATTTTAAAATGGCTGTTATGCCACTTGTTCCCTAAACAAAGATGGCGGACACACCTAAACAATCAGCCTCAGGAACCCATTGGCCAGGAGAACCACATGGTCATGGCTCAAAACTACATCCGCCACTTCAATTCCGTCCCGCGTTTTTGGAGCCTACTCCATGACAAGAATTTTCTATAAATACTCTCATCTTCCAACACTCTCTCTCTTTTTCACATTTTCACTTACAGGGCCAACACACTCTCTCCGGTGTGACTTCCAGAGAGAACATTATCACTCTCATTTCAACTAACAGCAGTATACCGCCACAAAAATGTATATGCCACACAACCATTCTCTTACTTGTTACACCTTTTTGATGAGATTTTTTTCAGCTTCAAAAACAACAGAAATTTTGTCAAACCACCAAAAGAAACAAACGAATAATATGGGAGAAGACATGTTCCTCCTAATATACACTATTAAGATTCTCTAGAAAATACTTAGTCACCACGCATTGGACACTTTTGTTATTTAGTTCCTTTTTTGTAGTATTAGTGTTAGTTTTACACACACACAACACACACTTAGGAATACTTAATAAACAGTACTAGAACACTAATTCTTTGAAATATTTAATTGCATGTATTTTTGAAATATAAATTTGAATTTGTTTGTACCGCTTTGTCTTGAATGTTTTTTTTTTGTCCACACCGTTTCACATCTTTCATATCATTTACACATCATTTGCCTCCTTTGCTTTTTTCCAAACATAAACACCAACAAATTACCACTAAACAAATATAAGCCATACTACTACAAATTGGGGGACCAAACATATCCACTAAACAATTACATGTCCCCCTACATTTGTAAATGGAATATTTCAGGAATCACTAACCAAATGATGCACACTCACTGCATTGCAAGAAATAATAAATACTCCATCAGTTTCTAAAAAACGACCAGCATTTTATGAAAGAGAATTACTTATATGCTAGAAACATAATTTTAATTCAAGTAATATTAAGACGAAATGTGTTAGTATAATTGGAATTATTATGAAAAATGAAATCAGCAAAAAGAGTCCAATTTTGAGCAAAATTTACTTCTTTTATTTCCACTTTCCACTTTTCCCTGTTCATTAACTCATTGTTATTGTTTTGACGAAGAGAATTTTTTTAATAGCGTTGAAACTTTTCAAGAAAATAAAGCAATTTTCAATCCAATTTCTCCTTTATGATAATTGCATCAGAACTATATCTGTGCTTATACCAATTGTGATAATTTTTCAAGAAAGATAACTAGTAAATATCAATTATGGAATACTTCCCCTTATTCATTTGTAATTAATTAGAATATAAATTCTATAAATCGGATGTAAAAAGATATCAAGTTTAATTACTTCTAAACAATAACTGAGTCCATATTAATGATATCAATAATACAGTTATAGTTATTACATATGTACATGAAATAAATTTTGGAATAAATGTTGATAGTCATTAGATGCATAATTGGAATAAACTTAATAATAAAGGACTATAAAAAAATTCAAAATATTTTCGATACATCATAATACTATAAATAAAAAGTCTTAAAATTTCTGTCATAAAAATTAGCATCATTCAATCTTTGCTTTGTTTCTTTACTATCATTTCTTTTGTACTTCTTGCTGGCAAATGCATTGTTCAAGCTTAGGTCACTTATTTTTACCAAAACTTGCTCAGATTTCAGACTTCTACTTAAATAGCAGCATTTATCATAACGTTCCAAAATTATCTACCTAAGTTTTTTAAATTTTTGCCATAGATAGCTGCTTGATAGTAACTGGTAATTTTCATTGAAACATTATATCAAAGATTTATCTATAACTCCTATGAAATTCTCGTGTGTTTAACAGTCAACAATATAAATATGCTAGGATCTTTACTTGTTATTTATATATATATATATATATGTGTGTGTGTGAAATGTCAGTGTGTTCAGCTGTAATAAAAACCTACAACTTGTGACTATCAGAAATAAATCTATACCAAATCAGTTCATCAAACGCAGGTTTTAGTAAACGAATTGTCATAATAAAATTTATAAAGTGTAGATGTTTGTGAATTAAAAAATAAGTAATTATGACATTAGAAAACATTCATTAGATTTCAAATGTTGAAGCAAATTTATGATAAAAATATGGTTATAATATAAATTTGAAAATGTTAAATATTTATTCAAATATTTCAGATTTTAAAAAGTCTAACCTTGAGCAAATCTCAAAATCTAAAGAGATTGTGCTAAATATATTTAATTATGAACTAATTATTTGATAGAATTTTAAAGAAAGAACCATTTGTTTTATTTGGTTTTAACTTTTTTTTTTCAGAAATATTTTTCTATGAAATATAATCTTTTTCTTTTCTTCCTTAATTGTACTTTACTTACCAAAACACAAGTTGACATTTTTTAAACAGCCTATATATATACTGTAAGTGTTAATTGTTTGCTTTGATTTCTGATTTGTAGATGGTATGTTGATAACAACAGATAAAACAATTAGCTATAAAGACAGAATAAGATAGCAAAATGATATCTAATAGGTTTATACTCAGGATAATATACAGAATGTTTTTTAAAAAAATTGATATCATTTGAGATGTTTAAATGCCTCTTCTATTCCAATGAATGATATTTTTATACCTGAAAATAAAAACATTAAACATAAAATTTTGAGTTGTTTCAACACATATTTTTAAAATTCAAGATCATTTGAATGAGAATTGATCAAGTTATTCAATTACAAAATTATATCAATTTTTCTGAATCACCCTGTACATCTCAAATAATATCAATCTTTTTAAAACACTCTGTACAATGTAAACCTTGTCACCAATTTTAAAAAATTTTTTATCAGTGCACTTTTATAAGATTTAAAAATACATCTTAACAATATGAAAAAAGAAAAAAAATTATATTTTGATAACATTTTTTCCCTGTCAAAAGCAGGGGTGGTCGATTTTAGCAGAGTTTTTTTTTATTTTCAATGAATTACATCCAAGGAAATTAACCTATCTTTGCCACAGACTCTAATGATATTAACGTTGTAGAAATGAAGATATCCAAACAAGTTATCGTCTCTCCTTACTTTTGAATAAACAGAAAATGTAATCAATAAATCTTTCAGGGAAATTACCATTTAGGCCATGATCTCCTCATAATTAAGTTTGCCAAGACTCTTACAAGTGAGAAAGAGGCCATTATTACCCAGACAGTCAGTTTATAGAGAATACTATCAAAACATTACTTTTAAAGACATACAGATTGTGAGGTCTCAGTTCTATCAATAGACAAAATCTTATTTTAGGCAAATAGCATCAATCAAGTCAAAGTTTAATATGAATTTAGAAAATTGAAAAAAATATGTGCTATTTATACACTACAGAAATACTACCTCTGTTCCATACCTGTTATAATTGCACATAAACTTTATCCACTAAATCGAACTAGTATTATAAGACAAGCATAGTAATAGACTTGGTTATTAAAATCAAAAGTTGTTCATATTATTTAATCTAAAGGATGAAATCCTTTTAAACAGAAAAAGAATTAATTCTTTCTTGAAGTTTTATGAGATGAATTATAGTCAACCATTAATTTCTGACATGTTTCTTTTATCTTAACGAAAAGCAAGATTAGATGAAAGAAATGCAAGTCAAAAGTTAATAAAAGTTGAGTTTTGTGTCAAAGTAGCACAGAAGTATAGATCTATCATCAAATGGAACTGAATGTGATTGATACCGATATTGGAATTTCTTGCATAATAAAGGGGCTGCCTCCTATCACCAGTGACCCCAGTGCCCAGGTGTGTGACTAACAACAAAAAGTGAGAATTTCTTTAAAGAGATAACAGCAAAGTGACAAGTAAAAATCAATAATTTTGGGGCAAGCAATCCATGCACACACCAGCACGTGATTTGTCAACAAATAGATATTTCCTAGCTTGATTTGAAAATACTACTTCATGTCTACCTGTTTTTGAAACTGGTCCTGATGGAAGTCATTAGATTGACAATCAAGTGAGTGGGATTTTTGTGTGACCACATATCTGACTTGTTCCTTTCAAACCTCATCTCATTGTCATCTCAACTTTATTTCAGCCAACTTCCTTTGAGATCCTAAAACACCATGACTGATATGTTGTTTTTGGTTTTGGTTATATTGAAAGCGCTTGGAAAAAAAAAATTGGTGAATTTATGTACCAATCCAAACCTGAAATTAGAACATTCACTAGAAAGTTGGAAAGGATCTTGACTAAATTGTATAGACATGATATGTCTATATGATTTAACCAAACTTGTTTGAACAAGGGAATGCAGCCTAATATACATTTTGAATACACATTGTGTGCCTGTGTGTATTGAACACAATGTGTGTTCAAAAAGTATTCAGACTGAAACTATATTTACCCAGACAGAAATGAACAATGATTAGATTTTTTCTTCAAAATAGTCCTCTAGACATTCAACACATCTTTTAAACAGAAATTTATCTTTAAAAGACTATGTTTTAATCATTAGGCCATGAAAGATAAGGCAGGTATCTCATCTATATTATTCTAACATCTTCCTTTTCTTACAATTCTGTTTCCTGGAGTTTTACATTGCCCAAAGCTCCTCTGAAAATTCTCTTTTGATACAATGTAAAGCTGTGTCATCATATTTCTTTTAATATCTTCCAGGTCATCAAATCTTACTTTGGAGATGAATTTTCAGTTTAGGAAACAAAGATAAATTTTCCAGTTTCGGAAACAGAGCGGGGTCTGATGGGAATAGAGATTACTGTATTTACACAATTCTGTGTTTCACCAAAAGATCTACTGAGCAAAATGTATCAATAATTAACACAGGTTTATCAAGACAAATTTTAGATGCTTCAACATCATCACTTTTTTTTTTACATAAGCTGCTCAGTTGTGAACAAGTTTTCATTTAACTTTTGTAAATTTAAAGATTCAGTCTTAAAACTTTTTTGATCACATTAAAGCAATCAAACTGGTGTGCTTAGATGACAGTAACCTATAGCCCAAAGTCTATCCAAATACAACCAATGGGGCATAAAATGCAGAATGGTTTTTTTACGTTTATCATAGAAAATATGGGATATTCTTTAAATCAGAAATCAGAAGTAAAAGTTGCTTGACCAAAGAAAGTTTATGATGAGATTAAAATTTTCTTTTTTTATACCATAAATAAAAAGAAAATTCTTCCATAGAAAAAAGCTAAGTTAAATGGATTTCAGTCAATGAAACTAGGAACATTAATAAATATTTGGGATATTACAACTGGAAAGTATTAATTAGTTGTTGCTCAACATTAGTAATGAACTTGTCTTCAATTGCTCAAATAACAACAATACTATATCACCAGGAAAAATATGAGTTTAAATTTTTTTTTTAATTATAAAAGGAATTTTTTGAATAAAATAAAGATTAAGAATTAACCCTTTAGTAGGTACAGTGACACTTTTATCACCAATGGTGCACAGGCAAAGCAACATTTTTGTGCTTTTAATGGTAGCTCAATGTAAGGCATTTTCCTATTGACCAATTCAATATAAATGCATAAAAAATAATTTATCACTCTACAAGGATTGAAAAAAATTATCTGCTAGTAAAAGGGTTAAATTACAGTTTTCATATTTTGGTTAATCTTTACTTTTTATGTTGCTTTTTTCACATTTTTTAAAGATTTTGATAACTCAACTTAATTGTGAGACATCAGAATAAAAGAATTAACTTGCATAAAATTCATATCCAACTGACTCTCTATTAATGATAGTAATACTCTTTAGCTTTCTTTCTTTCTTTTTCCGAGAATTTATTTCATTGGCCAAATATTGGTTTAACAAAAAAAAAAACAAAAAAAAAACAGATTCATAAAACAAAAGTAAAATAGAAAAAAATAAAGACTTAAAAATACTTATATGGGTGGAATTACTTAAATCTCACAATCCCCAACTTGAAAATGTTATAAATTAGATTATTCAATAATTCAGGAATTCTGCCATTTTTCTTTTCTTTCAACTTCATACCACATGTTAAATACTGAGTAATAGCAATGATACTCGTGTTTCAAAATTTTGAGATAATGTATTTCTACTATTACAATTAATTTTAAGTAGTTTTCTTTTATCCTTTTTGGGGGCTTTTTTTTAATTCATTAAATTTAAGTCATGAAAGATAAAGTGAGATTTCATCTGTAGTCTTCTACATTTGGGGGGATAGATTCATCTTTAAAAGACATTCCTTTAACTATTAGGCCATGAAAGATTAGGCAAGGATCTCATCAGTAGTTTTCTTACATCTTCCTTTTCTTACAATTCTATCAACTATTAGGCCATGAAAGATTAAGCAGGGATCTCATCTGTAGTCTTCTAAAATTTTGGGGGGTTGATTCATCTTTCAAAGACAATCCTTTATCTATTAGGCCATGAAAGATTAAGCAGGGATCTCTCACCTGTAATCTTAGACCTTCCTTTTCTAACAATTCTATCAACTATTAGGCCATGAAAGATTAAGCAGGGATTGCATCTGCAGTCTTCTAAAATTTCGGGGGGTTGATTCATCTTTCAAAGACATTCCTTTAACTATTAGGCCATGAAAGATTAAGCAGGGATCTCATCTGTAGTCTTCTAAAATTTTGGGGGGTTGATTCATCTTTCAAAGACATTCCTTTAACTATTAGGCCATGAAAGATTAAGCAGGGATCTCATCTGTAGTCTTCTAAAATTTTTGGGGGTTGATTCATCTTTCAAAGACAATCCTTTATCTATTAGGCCATGAAAGATTAAGCAGGGATCTCTCACCTGTAATCTTCTTAGACCTTCCTTTTCTAACAATTTTATCAACTATTAGGCCATGAAAGATTAGGCAGGGATTGCATCTGCAGTCTTCTAAAATTTTGGGGGGTTGATTCATCTTTCAAAGACATTCCTTTAACTATTAGGCAATGAAAGATTAAGCAGGGATCTCATCTGTAGTCTTCTAAAATTTTTGGGGGTTGATTCATCTTTCAAAGACAATCCTTTATCTATTAGGCCATGAAAGATTAAGCAGGGATCTCTCACCTGTAATCTTCTTAGACCTTCCTTTTCTAACAATTTTATCAACTATTAGGCCATGAAAGATTAGGCAGGGATTGCATCTGCAGTCTTCTAAAATTTTGGGGGGTTGATTCATCTTTCAAAGACATTCCTTTAACTATTAGGCCATGAAAGATTAAGCAGGGATCTCATCTGTAGTCTTCTAAAATTTTGGGGGGTTGATTCATCTTTCAAAGACAATCCTTTATCTATTAGGCCATGAAAGATTAAGCAGGGATCTCTCACCTGTAATCTTCTTAGACCTTCCTTTTCTAACAATTCTATCAACTATTAGGCTTTGAAAGATTAGGCAGGGATTGCATCTGCAGTCTTCTAAAATTTTGGGGGGTTGATTCATCTTTCAAAGACATTCCTTTAACTATTAGGCCATGAAAGATTAAGCAGGGATCTCATCTGTAGTCTTCTAAAATTTTGGGGGGTTGATTCATCTTTCAAAGACAATCCTTTATCTATTAGGCCATGAAAGATTAAGCAGGGATCTCTCACCTGTAATCTTCTTAGACCTTCCTTTTCTAACAATTCTATCAACTATTAGGCCATGAAAGATTAGGCAGGGATTGCATCTGCAGTCTTCTAAAATTTTGGGGGGTTGATTCATCTTTTAAAGACATTCCTTTAACTATTAGGCCATGAAAGATTAAGCAGGGATCTCATCTGTAGTCTTCTAAAATTTTTGGGGGTTGATTCATCTTTCAAAGACAATCCTTTATCTATTAGGCCATGAAAGATTAAGCAGGGATCTCTCACCTGTAATCTTCTTAGACCTTCCTTTTCTAACAATTCTATCAACTATTAGGCTTTGAAAGATTAGGCAGGGATTGCATCTGCAGTCTTCTAAAATTTTGGGGGGTTGATTCATCTTTCAAAGACATTCCTTTAACTATTAGGCCATGAAAGATTAAGCAGGGATCTCATCTGTAGTCTTCTAAAATTTTTGGGGGTTGATTCATCTTTCAAAGACAATCCTTTATCTATTAGGCCATGAAAGATTAAACAAGGATCTCATCTGTAGTCTTCTTACATCTTCCTTTTCTTACAATTCTATCAACTATCAACTGATACCAGTAATACTCTTTAGTTTTCTCTCTTTTTCACAACATTATTTGACTAATTCAGTTTTTTCTTTTTAAATTTAATCATGAGCATTCAGAATGAAAAATCAGTTTTGGATGAGAATCAATTTCAGGAGTTTTGTCTATCATAAATGACACTTTAATTCCTTGAATTCATTTCATTGGACAAATATTGGCTAAGCTAAAAAAAAAAACAGTTTCATAAAATGAAAGTAAAAGAAAAAAAAAGTTATCTAAATATTTATATTGGTAAAATTACTTAAATCTCACAATTCCTAACTTAAGAATGTTTTAAATTTATTAGAATATTCAATAATTCAGAAATTTTACAAACTACCCTTTCTTGTGAAGTTTTTCTCTTTTTTTCTTTTTTTAGAATATTTTGTAGTTAAAATTAATGAATTGTATCATGAATATATCGCAGAAAAAGAAAAACAAATACAACTTGCTATAAACTGCTCTGGTAAATTAAAAAAAAATTTCTTTAAACCCATTTTTTAATGAAATTACTCCCTGCCATGAATAATTTTTTTCAGGTTGCTAAGTTACCTTTTATGGTTTTATTTTCTTTTTAATTTGATCATATTTGATAAAATAAAATACTCCCACATTTTTGTTAAAAAATATGAGTATGTGAATTTGAGGTATCTGATAGTCTAATGTTTACCCAGATGCCATAGACTACCAGTACTTATAACTAGTCTAACACCATAATACTGTAATATCAAATATAAATAAAGAGGATCTTATATGCTCTTAAATACAATAATCCTATAGACTGGTAAAGAATCAAGACTAATTGTACTTTAGTAACTAATGAGTAAATCACTGTAATGTTCTAAGAGGTTTGACATTAAATACTAAGTGCTTGTTTGGTGGTGCTTTTAAGCTGAAACTTACCAAGAAAAAAAAAACAAAACAACTTTCTAGTGACTATTTCCCCAGAGTTTGCCTGAAAGTTATTTCATGAAGTTTTATATATATATATATATATGTACGAGGTGCATACGATAAGTTTCCAGACTTTTTTGTATGGGCACTTTTATTGATAGTACACACATGAAACTCTAGTCCCCTTTGAAGTAATCTCCTCCGGCTGCAATGCACTTGTTGTACCATTCCAACAACTTTTGGAAGGCCTCATAGAAGTCCTCTTGTGTGAGCATTTCAATGACCTTCATCACAGCCTCTTTCATCTCCTCAATTGTCTAATAACGACAGCCTCTGAGCGTAGGGAATAAGCAAAAGTCACAGGGAGCAAGGTCTGGACTATAGGGAGGCTGAGGAACTGTCTTGATGCCCATCTTGGTCAAATAGTCTGTGACAACGATGGAGTTGTGGACTGGTGCATTGTCCTGCTGGAAATGCCACTGACCCGATTTAAAGAGTGCCGGCCTCTTCTGATGGAATCTCTTCCTGAAATCCCTTAAAACCTCAACATAGTAACCCTAACCCTAACCCTTTGGTCAATCAACTCTGGTGTATTGACTTCCTTATTCCTCCCACACCTCTCATCATCCCTCACATACTCTGTGCCTTCCTTGAATCTCTTATGCCACTCAAAAACTGATGCTTGATTCATGCAAGATGCTCCAAAAGCAGTCTGAAGCATTCCATACGTTTCTGTGGCATTTTTTCCAAGTTTAAAACAGAATTTTATTGCATATCTTTCTTCAAAAGTGTCAGATTGCATTTTTGAAATTCACCAGCTATGGCAATCAGGCTTAATAGGGTGTATTCCAATTGCTGCTGTAGCTGTTCATTTGAACGTGAAATCATAAAAATTGGTCAGTCATCTCATAAGATGTATAGCAATAACATACTGAATTTTCAAAAGTCTACGACAATTTTAAATGCCCATATGAAAAAAGTCTGGAAATTTGTCGTATGCACCTCGTATATATATATATATATATATACACACACACACACACACAATATATCCAGATGTAGAAAATGTAAAAGGTAAAAACTCACATAGTTACAATTGTCAAGTGAATTAATAATGAACATGTTAGACAAGCAAATTTTCTACACTGTTTTTGATATATTGAAAAAATTGCTCTGCATTTTTATATATTGAGCACTGCAAAGATTTTATGAATTAGATGAACTTTTAATGTAACATTTTAGCCACGCACATATATACATGGTGTAACAGGTAAATTGTCGTGAATTCAAATTATTAATTTTGTGCATACTCTTTATTTGTTCCAGGTTTTATCTAATGTGCATCAAACTAGAGTCAGTACGGCAGTGTCTGTTTCCTCCAGAATTTTAGAAACAGGTGGAATTCGTACTAGAAGCTCTAATAGAAAAAAATTTCAGAGTCTTTGGGTGAGAATCTGAGGATAGATTCATATTCATATTCATGAAAGTGAAATAGCCAGTCCACATCATGTTGTTTGTTGTGATCACTAGCAATGTTGGAAGCCTACATCAAGTGCCTGGAGAAGGTTGTGCTGCCCTGGATCAAGAGAATGGCTGCTAGAAGACCCTATGTCTGGCAACAGGACTTTGAGCAATATCACACAAGTAGGAGAACCCAAATCACCTATAAAATCTGGCTGCCAAACCCCTCAGATTGTAATCCTCTTGATTATTATGTGTGAGGTGAGTTGAGCAATAGACCAACAAAACTCTATAAAGTAAAGTTGGTGACCATAGTCGAGGGTGACTGGAAGGCTCCCTTTTCCATAGCTACTACACCAAAGTGTTGGGCAGGGTGCTACACCATTCCCTGGATTGCTCCACTTTACCCTTGATCCTTACCTTATAATGCTGAGTGTTAAGCAAGGCGGCATCAAGTACCATTTTTTAAGTCTTTGGTATGACTCGACCTGGGATTGAACCCCAAACTCTGCACAACACCAAAAATGAACTGAAGGCTAGGATAATTGCATCATTTGCCAATTTAAATAAGGAGACCATCAGAAAGGCTTGCAAGAAATTCTGAAGTCATCTGGAGGTATTGGTTAAAGCCAATGGTGATTACTTTAAATAAATTCAATCTTTAGTATTTCAATATATCTATATATAATTTTGGTAAATTCATTGGATAAAGTGAGATGTAAGAGCTATTTTCATTTTTGCATAATTTAGACAACAGTTTATTCATCACATCCTCAGTGTGTGTGTGTGTATATATATATATATATATATATGTCTGGAGTTCTTTTATGACTAAAGATATTTTCTCAGGGCCTGTAATGAATGACACAGATAGAGAATAGAGGCTGATTGAAAACAATAAAAAATAAAGATAGGAATGAAACAATAAATCATTTTGTTATACTTGATTGTCTCAGTAGTGTGCTTCCATATATACTTAAATTGTAAACAAACTGTGTGCCATTGAAAAATCAGAGAAATTAAGGTACCTACATAATTTGTTTCATTATTTTGCAATTTCACTTGTAATTTATAATGATGAGACTGTCGAGCTGTAATGAAAATGACAGTTATTATGAAAACATTGCAGACTTCTTCGGGAACAAGGTGCATTTTATTAGCAAGCATATAAAATTATTTCTAAATTTACCCATACCATTTGCACCAACATATCCTATTCCAAAATTTTTGTTGATTTAGATGTTTCTTTTGCACAAGAATACTTCATCTTTACTATCCAAAGGCTTAAAGAAAAGCATCAGTTTTCCTCTTTCTCTAACACAGAGTCTAAAATAGTGGATCTTTTCACAAGACTACAAATGGTACCAGTGTCCATCGAAAGAACAGAGGCAACGCATAATAACAGGTCAGCAAGTTGAGACAAAAGGAAATCATTTCTTTCTGCTCAACACAGATTACAAAGGAGGCAAGACAGAGGAGGAAAGGTGATGATCAGTAAAATTAGTGTCAATAGAAAAAGAGATACACTAGACATGATGGAAGGTCGGACAGAGGAAGTAATTTTTCGTCAAGCTGATCACTTAATAAGAGTTATGGTCAGAAAACAGAATAAACTCAGCAAAGAATGAAAAGGAAAAGTCAAAAGGATATTTACTGAAATAAATATTTCATCTTGCTGATATATTCTTATTCCCGCCAAAATCTTTTGAAAAAATATTTTCTCAGAAGTTTTGATGAAGAGAGTATTCACTTCAAATATTCATTCATCTTGTTGGTACAGATAGAATATGCTGACTGTATTCCTTCTGTATAGGGATAAGATCCCCAACCTAAAAGGGTGTGTATCTGATTGTGAGGCTCCAGTGATAGAGACCTGGAGAATGTTGAGTATCTCTAAATTGCCATTACTACCAGATCCACTCTGACTTGTAGGGTAAAATCTATGGGTCAAATAAATCTGTTTAAAAATTATTTGTATTTGATAGAACCATGTGTAAAATAAAAACTTACACAAAAAAAGTAGATATGAATGAATGTGATTCTCTAACCTCTAGGCATAAAATAATCCTAGATGGGTTTACATATCATTAAAATCAATCAATAACTTCTAGGCATAAACTAATTCTATATGGATTGATGTGCCATTAAAATCAATTGAAATATTCAAATATTTATACAACTTATGATTATAGGATTTACAAGCATAAGATAAACAATTCTTTAACAAATCAATATTAGCTTTCAACATTGTCCAGGTGTAAAATGCCACCATAAATCAATTTTATATAAAAATTAGAAAAAGATAAAATAATTATACATGGCTTTGTATCAAAATGTGCTGGATCAAATATTTCTAAGACTTTAAAATTAAAATTTTAGGAAGTGAAGTCTGTGATAATGTGCTTTATATATTTCCTTCTTGGAAATGCAAGACTAAACTCAGAAATCTTTTTTTTTTAGAATTTCAAAATAGTCATTTACTTCTCTTGAGATTTCAGACCAAAATAGTATATGTATTTACTCAACCCCTCCATCACAAGCAGTATTTAACACAAGTTCAATTTTTAAGTAGAATACAGCTAGTTTGAATTTACTTTGTCCCTTCTCCAGTTGTGCCCACACTTCTTGGCATTATCACTGTCTTTTTCAGAATGTTTTCTCTGGTTCCGCAGATAAATCATCTGGCTTCGTTCCGAAAAACAGCAGCGCATTTGAGTAGCTCTCAAACTTATCACTGCCATCATCTTCCGACAAAGCCGATCACTATTGAGGGTGGAGGTCTCTAATATGGCGCAGCACTCCACTGATGAGAATAAAAAGAGGGCTAGAGACCTCTGTCACCATTCCTTTTTCGAATTGTGTAGAACATCGACCATGTGGGGTCTTTACCCACGTCGCATCTCTAGTTTTGTAGGTTCCAAGATCTGTGTGTTCACATGGTGATGCATGATCGATGCTCCTTATGTGGGTTTAGTAAGTGTTTACTGAGTTGGCTGGTGCTGTTGAAGTTGTTGTGCCATCTTTCAGAGTTACATTGTACCAATAAACGGTTTTCATGATTGAGCACGGTGATCTTGTGGCAATGCACTTAATGATACATTGAGATCTCTCTATTATTCCATTATCCAAAGGCATCTCATCTGAATGCCCCAGACTTCAATGAAATTTGTGAACATCTCCACAAAATACTCTGCCCTTGTCAATAAGCATCAACAAGTGGTCCTCTTTTGTAGAATACAGTCTAAAACTGTCAGATGATGCTGGCCAAGTCATAGCATAGCAATAGCCTTCAAATGGCAAATTAACAAGGACCACAATCTATTAGCTTTAGGTAATGCCAGCTCCCAAATTTGGTCACATCCATTCCAACCTTGCTCCAATTCTTACATACATCTAGCTTGCCCATCTCCCAATGCACAGGAGCTGGATCTATGGATTGACACTTGTCCCAGTTTCTGACCACTTCTCAGACAGCTGCTTTCGGGACTCTAGGACTGATCATCCTTACAAAGTACAGCGTACACTTCATGCCAGGATGTCGACTAACTTGATGAATGTTTCATATACAAGCAGACTCCAATTCATTTAAAGCTGCAGCACACACCAGTTCTAGGGGTTCTGTCTTTTTCTGGATTTCATCCCGCCATCGCTGGGGTACTCTGATGAGTTGATCGGCTTCGTTCTCATAGGATTTAACAAGTGTGATATCAATCGCCAGTCCATATTACAAGGCCAATTCCAAAAGGGTGGTTAGCCGATGCCTAATCAACATTTCATGCAACTGACTCCCAGGTAACTCTACGTTTGGTTCTTAGTTTAGTGGTTATTTATTCAGCTGCCACTTTTATGTGAGTAGTAACAAAGTTTTCGTATTTGTCTTTCAAATGTCTACTGAAGAGTATCAAACTTGTTTCTTACAGTTACCATATATTGATTGCTTATATTACAATTGGCAATTGAAAACCAGTCATATCATTGAAGTTTTACTAGTTAGTTTTTTTATTTCTGCAGAGACTCTGCTGAAATGATTCTGTGATCAGGAAATACTCATTGATATGCCTCACAGTTCAAAGTGCTGTTTATCCACTTATCTATAAATATAATCTAGCTGTGCTTTAGTGTTATTTGTGTGGGTGTAAGTTCTGACTTTGCTCTACTGTTTTTAAAATTTAGTTTCTAGGCATAAAAGCCTGTTCTCAGGAAAAATCTCAACGAGATATTCATCATTTCTGTTTAGCAAGTTGTGTTAGCAGAATTCATCATTTCCATAGTGATGAATCAGACATCAGCATCTTCTATAACAAATTATCTTTCCTTGTGTGACACATTAACAAATACAGCATTCTGATCATCAGGAGAGATTCCTGTAAATAATAATAATTATATGGTTTCAAGTAATAATCATTCCATTTCAGTCTTTTGTTGGCACATAGTTATATTGTTATAAGTAAGTAATACTAATAATCATTAATAGGTAATTATAGTTTGAAGTAACTATTCCTAATAGGAATAATTTACATTTATATGATACCAACTATTCATATCAAATAAAGATAATTTGCAAACAGATCTATTTGACTGATAGATAGGATCCTAATAGGTAGTACCACTCTTGGTCATAGTGGACCTGGAAGTAATAGCAATGAGGAGTATTCCACACCTTATATTTAGTATGAAATAAAATTGGATTATCCCATGGTCACATAAATATTTGAGGTACCATGCAAGGTTATTAATGGCATTTGTTCAGTGATAACCATATCCCTGCCAAAACTTGGCATAGTGGTTAGAGTGTTCGCCAATGGTCTGAGAGACCAGGGTTCAATCCTAAATCGGGTCATACCAAAGACTTTAAAAATGGTACTTGATAACACTTTGCTTAACACTCAGCATTTTAAGGTATGTATCAAGGGTAAAGTGGAGCAATCCAGAGAAAGGAGTAGTGCCCTCCCCTACACCTCGATGTAGTAGCTATTGAAAAGGGAGCCTTCTGGTTGCTCTTGACTATGGTCACCAATTTTATTTACTTATCATGGATAGCATGGATTCTTTTGAATCTCTCTTTCACTCTCTTGCCATTTGTCCCTACCAGTTTTCATACATGGTAAGACCTTTCAGACAGGACTCACATTCCACACAGAACTGATGAATCTAAGTTTTTGTTGGTCATCCAATATTGGTGTGTATGAATCTACATAATAAAGTCACTAATGATTTTATTCTTGCTTCCTAAATAGTGCTCAGCATGATTAGCTTGTCTTTCTTGAATGGTTTGCATAATTTGAAGTAAATGGCTATACAGCTTTTTTTTGTGGGGTGCCACTTCCAGGATTTGTACATAACAGCATGCAACATCCTTGCATAGTCTCCATCTAGATTTTTCTCCAAGTATTTCGTTAGAATCCAAGTGGTGCAATAGTGGTGCAACTACACAGTAGTAATTACACAGTTATATCTTGGAAGATTTAATTAAATAAAATCCCCAAAAGGTTAGTCCAAGTCAGACCAGTTCTACCAGGTACTGGTTTTCATTTGAACTGACACTTTTCTTTTTATATGAATCAGTGTAGGGTAACAAGCTTCACAAATCACTTTTATAAGGGTCCATTGTACTACCACTGAGCCAAACATGCAAGCACAATTTTGCTTTCTTTTTGGTTAATTAGGTACTTCCTGTTTTGGTTCATTACTCATCTAAAAAAACTTTGCCTGCATTGGAAGCCAATTACACATATATGCACACACATTATGCATAAAACACACAAAGGCTGTAATCAAGTGTTATTTGTACTTGCTAAACAACATGTGTGTCTGTAATCACATGTGTGTCTGTAATCACATGTGTCTATGGAAAATAAACCAACCCAAAGAAAGTAAATAGATTACAGATCAAAATATAAATGTGTCACACACAATTATCATTAGAGTTCTATGAAACAAGTGTCTGCGAGAACTCAACAAGATTTTTCACTTAATCAAATATATTATCAATATTTACTCAACTGAGCTTAGTCTGTTAAAAAGTCACAAGTTCCAGGCACTCAGTAAGAATCAAAATCATTACAGTAGTAATAGCCTATTAGACTAGCTGGCTAATTACTACTCCTCAGCAAGATATTTGATGCATTAATCCTCATTTGTTACAAGACCATGGGTATTAGATGGGACCCAATGAGAATTGAACTTACAACAGTAGTGTCCTATTGGCAGGGCTTACAATATGATGACTGTATCTGCTGCAGAGAGATATGGCCTCCTCCATAAGCCTCCTTGATATGATACTGAATTGCATCAGATAGTGAAGATCCTATTCTGGAGATCTAGGGAGTGTGGAGTAACCCTTAATTCTTCCCAGGTCTGCTCTGATGCTAAGTTGTAGTACCTGTTCCATCTATGCATTAAATACATCTGTTTAAAATTTATTTGTATTTGATTGGACCATGGCAAAATCTTTTAAGAAAAAATTAAACAAAAATTGTCAATATAAACATACAAAGAATGCAATTCCATAACCTCTAGAAATAAAATAACACGAGACAAGTTGACATGCCATTAAAATCAATCAATTAACAAATACAGAGGAAAATAGTTGATACACTTAGCCTGATCTGGCACAAAACTATCTGTTAGGGTGTAGCCAATGAGGATTACACTCACTACATTAGTTATAGTCTCTAAAACTTGCTATTTCCTAGACTATATTAAGGCACCTTCAGTTAATACATTATCAACATATTAGATTGATGAACTGATATTCACAATATATGTATATACCTGAGTATAAGTAAAAAATTAAAACCAGATTTTTAAGCAAAATTGGATATCCAAGGTGAACTGATATATAGGTAATTGAAAATGTTTCATTGGGTTGAATTCCATTAACAATAGGAAGAGCTAGAAGCAACTCTTAATTTCAGACATTAAAATATCCACCAATTACTGACAGTAAATAATGGAATATAAAATACAGAGCAAGTGCCTTCAGCAGATGAAGCTCACTAAATTTATGATAGGCTAATTGGCCATGTAATATTACTTCAGTAGGCTAGTTTTCAGCACAGGTTAGCTTGTCCAATTGATTGGAGCTGTAGCATATGCCAACTGCATCTCTGCAGAGGGATAAACCCCATCTCTAATGAATGTCCTGGTTATGACACTACACTACCTGATGGTGAGGCTCCAATAATGCTGGAGCTTTGGAGAATGTGGAGTACTCCTTCATTGCCATTACTTCCAGGTCCAATCTGACCCAGGGTAGTACCTCATAGGGTCCCATCTATGGGTCAAATACAACTGTTTGACTATTTAACTGTGTGAAAACAAATGACTGATGTTAGATTGAATTGTTACATAGCAATACTAGTAACCATTTAACTGTGTGCAAATAAAACTATTAGTGTGAAAAATATTTGAATCCACTTCACTGTCTGTAAGAAAATGATTTATGCTATATTGAATTATTAGCATTAAATAGCAATATTTGTAACCATTTAACTGTGTGCAAACAAATGAACTCTAGCTCATTTAAAAATGTTAACTACTAAGTGTTTACAGATCATTCATATATGTATATATATATATATATATATATATATATATAAACAGGATTTGGCAACCTACAAGGGTTGATATGCCATAAAACAAAACCAACCAACAGGTTAGCTTATCAAATTAAAAATTAGATTGTTCAGAAAATAATGTCTGATTTAAGAATAAACTTTTATTTCTAGATTAATAAATTCAAAATCTTTTAATCAATCAAAATCATCATCATCATGTCATGCCACTAGCATGGATATCCCTGACCCTCTCTCGCCACTTCTCCCTATCATTCATCGCTTCTGGCAGGTCTTCAGGGCTACATCCCGTATCCTCACATAGCTGCTGTATGCATGTTCGAGCTGGTCGTCCTGCTTTTGCTTGGCCATATGCAGGGGTCCATAGGAGTACATCACTTATGAGTTCATCTTTGCTTCTCCAGCAGTGTCCTGCGTATCTGGTTCGCCTAACTTGTATAGTTTTCATGATGGGAGGCAGGTGGCCGTATAGTTGGTGTCTTGTGGGTTCTGCCATTGATTAACAAAATTATCTATGCCTGTACAATAAAATTCTAAAGGCTTTGATTTCAAGAAATCTTTATATGCAGTTTCTACTTCACATTTGGAAAAGAATGTTTTTAGCATAAAGAAGTGTCCAAATGCTTGAAAAAATTGTAGTTGGTGGGTGAGAGATCAGGAGAATATGGTGAATACGGCAACGTCTCATATCCCAAGTCAATGAGCTTCTGCTGTGTCATCCTGGCAACATGCAGTCAAACATCATCATGAAGCTAAATTAAGACCAAGATTAAAATACAAAAAAAAAGTAAATGCATCATTTCTTTTTTCATGTTCGTGATGAGGGGCATATAACCTTCAAAATTAAATTCTGAAAGTGTTAGAAAATTAATAAAGAGGATATTTTAATCATTAGGAATGTGAATTTTTTATACAACTACTCTTAAAATAATACGTTAGAACAGAATTTAGACAGTTTATACAAGAACTGGATAGTATTTTCTGAACATAATACCATATCTACTCTTGTATAAGTCAAACAGTTGCATTGGTTTACTCTTGATTTATGGTCATGAAGCCATCAATTTATGCAATTAATTCTGAAACCAAGGGTTTGATTCTAGTTTTTCCCATTAGGTTTGAATTTCAAACTTACAAAATCATCATTTGTATGTAAATTGACTCTAAATTTACAATTATAAAATTATTAATTTATGGAATTAACCAAAAATGATATTGCATAAATATTTATATAAGAAGTGTTCTTATTTTGGGACTGCTACATTAATATGTAGCAGTCCCAAAAATAAGTACACTTTATTTCTTTTATCTGATTTATTGATTTTAATTACATGTCAACCTGTCTAGGATTATTTTATGCCGAGAGGTTAAGGAATTGCATTCATTATACATTGTTATTTATATTATTTGTGTATTTTCTTAGATTTTCTTTTGCACACAGTCCAAACAAATATGAATAATTTTTAAACAGATCTATTTGACCCAGAGATGACACCTTAGTAGGTACAAGCCATCCAGGTCAGTGGACCTGAGGGTAATGACAATCAGAAAGTAGTCCACATTTTCCTGATCTCCAGAACTGGAGCCTCACAATCTAGTGCAGTTTAGTGTCATGCCCAGGACACCTCTTTTTGGGAGTGGGGGGTGTCATTTCTCTCTGAAAGGAATATAGTCAATGTATTTGAAGCCCTGCTAAGAAGGTAATTAATTGCAGAAGATAAGGAGAAGAATTATTTGTTGGGATACAAAATGGTTAAAATCCAAACATATTTTACCTAAATTAACCTGTATAACTTTGATTTTCCAAATTATTTTGATATAACAGAACTATTAATTAGAATCCTTCAATCCTTCCAAGATAGAAACACCAATATCATTATGGACTATTATAATTACTATCCAGCTTGTCCCTGACTAGCCTACTAACTGATATTGATGTAGATAAAAATCTACATAAGGTTACTGAGATAATTTAATTTTTAACACCTTTGTAATAAAATGCCAACAAATTATTTCATTTTAATAAAGAAAGAAAAACAGTTAACAATAAAAAAACATACATCAAAGCAAACAATTAAAACAAAAATGGAAGCTGCTTCAAATTGAAGTTAGTAGTTCTTTGGTCATTCAACCAAACAGAAGTTAAATGTCCAACCAAAATAAGCATTATACATTATCTCTTGTCTGGTTTATGCTAGTAAAATCTCCCCTAATTAATAATAAAAAATATCCGAGAGAGCAAATGATAAGAGCTGAAGTAGTAAAGAATTTGTGGAGGGGGAGGGGGTATCCTCGTGATGTAATATTTAAAGCACTGGACTGCAGAAATTGAGTGAGTTCGAACTCCAGTGGTGCTATTATATTCAATTTCAGACAAATACCCTTGGCAAAGGTATGAACCCCCTTATCCTCCCAGCTATGGGTTAAATAGTACCACTACTGTTCTTCTTGAAGGATGGATTTGGCATTAAATAACCCAAGAAGGTTGATATGCCATTAAATAATAAAAACAATTTGCCTCTTTTTGATAACAATATTATCCTTAGAATAAATTATAAGAATTCAGTGATGGAAGAGGCATGAATCCAATCTTCCCATGCTCTACAACTTATCTTCAGATACCTTACCAATATTTTCATGACTGGCATGTCACACAGAAGTTGGGTGATTAAAAACTGAGACAAACCACTCACTCATAAGTACCTTAACTGCCCAAACAGTAACAGTAAAAAGCTGTTTCTTCCATATTCAATGCTGACAAACTCCAATCAAGAAAGTGAGTGAGTTAGTGGGCCAAGATAACTAATTCACACACCCAGGCAATAATTAATCTTATAAGGGAGCTGATTTGGGGTTGTTTGGAAAATTAATAGCTGATTTAAATTCATCTCATTCTAGTCAGGATAGATACTAAATATTAGACTATATGTCTATCTTGTAAGATTAACTATTTTCTTATGTGTTTATACTTTCTTTTCTTTTTTTCTTTACTGATAATAATTTGCATATCTACTGGCTTCAGACAAAGATGAAAATTGAAAAATTTCAAGTAGAATATAGATGGTTTGAATTCAGAGTTTACCTTCACTTAACTTAAGTTGATTATTGGACAAAGGCTAAAGAGCCAGTCTGACCAACTATTTATTCATAACAGGGAAAAGAAAAGATGGATTTGTGTCTTTTCCATAATAATAACGATAATAATAAAACAATAACAGTTCTCACCACAGGAAATGGAATCAGTGACCCAAGTTTAAATCCTGGATGGGATTGTTTGCATTTCAATTTGTGCTAATGCCCTCGGAAAAGGCATGAATCCATCTTTCCTCTTCCTAGTTCTGGATGACTAGTAAGGCAGAGTAACTTCTTTTACCTGGGTTAGACAACTGTTGTATCGTTGGTTCTGTAGCGGTATTCCACAGGTACAAGTCGGAGAGCGATTAATGCTTTTTTCGAAGTAGTTACACACCGTCAATTTATATCTTTTACCGGTGTCATCTAGTTCCGGTATAGCAACAACAAATCTAGGAAAAGAAAAATTCTAAATTCAAACCAGCTTTCGCCTGCTTGAAAACTGACCTTTTGTCATATCCAGCACATAGAAGAGGGGGTGGGCAAATACATGCTTTAAAATAGTATTTCATTAATTTCTGAAGTTCCAAAACACTTCTAAATCCAGTGTTCCACTAATAAATGACTATTGTTGCATGGGTGTGGAGGCATTTTCTCCCAAAAGTAAGACATGTCATTGCCAAAATTTATTGCTAAGAATTAGCTGAAAGTAGATCAACAATAATCAATCTAACAGAACTATTTCAGCTCAATGGTAAAACTTAGTGGCAGATAATTAATATCTTCAGTCATGAAACTTTGCCTCATCTATCTTATTCTTTAGACCTGGTACTAGTGGGGGGGGGGGGATTTAAAAATCTTAAAAACAGGTTTTCTCTCTACCATAATGCTTAACAGCAAACCATGCTGGCTGGCTCTGCCACATGTCTAGCAAGTGAAATTATCAATTTTGATAATTTTCTCAACTTTAAAAAAAATGTCTAAATGAATAAAAGATTGAGAAACCCTAAATGAAATTTTAAAGACAGGTTCTTACAAACTGGCTGAATCCCATCATTGCATGGCACCAGCACACTACCATTTTATAGAGAATTAAATAGCTTTTTAAAACAAAACTGTCCATCAAAAGATAAGATACAGAATACGTTTAAAGAATTTTTAAATGATTGATTGATTTTAATAGTATGTCAACCTGTCTAGGTTGATTTTATACCTAGGGGTTAGGGAATCAAATTCATTGTAGATTTATATCTATATTTTTTGTGTAGTTGTTTCTTCAGATTTTTTTAAAAATTTATAGACAATTATATGGTTTCAAGTACTCCTATCTAATACTAATAGTTATATGGTTTCAAGTAACTATTTCTATTTGATATCAATCATTTGTTTGCATACAGTTGTATAAATACATATGTTGGTATAATGGTTAGCAATGTAGGAAATGGAAATGGCAACCAGAGTTCAAATCCTACATGAAGCTAATCTTCATTTCATGCAGTGCTAATACTTTTGGGATAAGTATAAATAAAACTATTTCCCCACAATCTATGGGTAAATAGTAACCTTGTTATGGCAACCAATCTAAGAGAAGAAAACCCTGAATTCAAGCCTGTTAAAATCTACATAAAAATGACTGTGTTGCATTCTGTTTGTGTGGAGGGGGGTTGGTTAGATACATATATGAATGCATAAATAATTCACACACAGTCATACAGTATCAAGTATTCCTATCAAATACAAATGATTTTCAAATAAATCTATTAGACCCATAAATGGGACCCGAAAAGATACTACCACTCTGAGTCAGAGTGAACCTGGGAGTAATGACAATGAAGAAGTACTCCATATTACCCAAAGCTATAGAATTGGAGCCTCACAAGCAGATGCAGTTTAGTGTCATACCCATAGCAATCTTTCAAAAAGGAATAAATTATCCAACTATTCATTGATAAAAATGTACAACATCAAATGGTAGATATTTTGAGAGATAAGTTTATTTGTAGATATGAGGGTCAACTGAAAAGTTCATAAGCTGACCAACATACTCTCATGGGATGTGACTAAATGAAGTTTATTTTTCAACATAATCCCCCTTGTGGTTCACACACTTCTCTTGGTGTTACAGTGCTTGGATACCACAGGTAAAAAAAATTATCCACAGCAGATATGACATCATCCTATGAATTTTTCAGTCCACCCTCACACCATGGCTGATAATTCATATTAATATTTTAATTTGATCATTATTTTCCAACCAATGTATACTGAGGTTCCATTGTGAAGCAATAGTTAACAAGCTTGTTTCACTATTATAGCGAATTCAATCCTCACTGGGTTTTCTTTTGCCTCTCTTCTGTCTTAGAAGATAATCATATGACACTAAAGTGATCTTTCCATATCATAAGCCTAAATGAAGTGCTTGAAAATCCAGCTGAGCAGTCAACAGAATACCTCCTTGACCTCATTAAGGAAAGCAAAGTGGTATGTTTGGCATCAGCTTGGCTCTTAGAGCTGCCAGAAAGAAGTAAAGTTGGCATCAAGGTGACTCTGGTTTTAAATTAGGATTATCATTTTCCTAGACTGGTAAACAACTAAAGCAAAAGAACCCAATCTACTCAACTATGTGCCCATGGTGCAATGGTTATCATCGTAGGAAATGAACACGGCGACACGAGTTCAAATCCTGGACGAGACTGATTGCATTTCACATAGCACTAGTACCCTTCGGAAAGGTATGAATCCGATTATTCTCCCTCCAGCTATGGGTAAATAGTAGGGTAGACTAGGTTCTTCAGCCTTGGTGAGGCAACTAGGCTAGGAGGAGGAAAACTCTGAATTCAAACCTGTGAAACTCCGCTTAAAAATTGACCTTGTGTCATATCCTGCCCAAGCGGAGGGGTTGGTAAATATGGTTACCCATAGCTTGTTGAGGTAGATAGAGTTTTAGCTTATCAATAAAGAATGGCTTTATCTTACATTCATTTGATAAGATAATTTTTTCTTTAGAGCCAACTTTATTCATACAAGTAAATTCACGACACACAGCGCTTTACACTAGGCCCTGAACCCATTATTCATCTTTTACTTTAGAGAACTTAGATATTACATATTACTTTCTGCCAAATACGTATGACATTATTACAGATCCACATCATATATATTACTTTTGTTGTTTACTTTTTACCTGGTACCTTTTACACATCATCCTTTTTACCTTTTTAACTTTTTATTTATGCAGATAACTAGGCCATCAATAGAAAAACAGTTGCAAAATTTCCCCTGACAGAATAAGACACTTTATATATACATTAGATAAATATTATATTAATCTAATAGTTGGTTATATTAAACAAAAGACAATTACTGAGGTACCATACATTGAGCAAAAGACAGTTAGGGAGGTACTATAGATTGAACAAAAACAATTAGAGTGGTACAATACATTCAACAAAAGATAATTGGAGGGGTACCATACACTGAACAAAAGACAATTGGGAAGGTACTATACATTGATAATAGAGGAGATACCATACATTGAACAAAGCATAATTGGGGAAGTACTATACATTAAACAAAAGACAACTGGGAAGGTACCATACATTGAACAAAAGACAATTGTGGGTACTATATATTGAGCAAAAGATAATTGGGGAAGTACCATACATTAAACAAAAGACAATCCAACAGGTACCATACATTGAACTAAAGATAATCCAAGAGGTACTATACATTGAGCAAAAGACAATTGAGGAGGTACCATACATTGAGCAAAAGACAATTGAGGAGGTACTATACATTGAGCTAAAGACAATTGAGGAGGTACTATACATTGAGCAAAAGACAATTGAGGAGGTACTATACATTGAGCAAAAGACAATTGAGGAGGTACTATACATTGCGCAAAAGACAATTGAGGAGGTACTATACATAGACAGAAGATGCATGACATAAGAATTGTTCATAAAGGTTTGTTTTGGGTGGATGACAAAAGTGCGAAAGAGTGAGAATTTGAATCTTAGATACAAATTATCTTTTTGCAGTCAATATTCATCATAGTTACAAAGATAAAATCAATAATACTAAATACTCAGAAAAGATAATATCAGACAAAGTAGTAAAAAATATTTCATTTTCTGTGTCATTGTCTACACAGAGCAGTCACTCATTTTTAAAATATGACATCACAGATCATTTTATAAAAATTAGAATTTGCATGAGTAATTATGACAAATGGGGGTACACAGTCCCTCTCTCTCTTAGATATCATCATTTTAAAGGTAAAGTGAATGTTGAATTTATGTAAAGAAGAAGGGATACCAGATGTTATGATACAAATCTAAATAGTTTCCTATTTCTGTTTCATTATTTAAATACTGTTAATATTTTTTTTTAATAAGAGTAATAGACAAAACTTTTAAAGGAAAAAATAAGACAAAATGCCTATAGTTGTGAGTGAGTGAAAGAGGGATTTTAATGGTATGTCAACCTATCTGGGGTTATTTTATACCTAGAGGCTAGAGAATTGCATACATTGTACATTTACATTTTTTTGTGTACTTTCTTAAGTTTTTTTTTTTGCAAACAGTTATAAGATATCAAATAATCCTATCAAATAAAGATAATTTGCAAATGGATATATTTGACCCTTAGATGGGACCCGAACAGGTAATATCAGACTTGGTCAGAGTGGATATGGGAGTAATTGTAATGAAGAGTTCTTCACACTACTTAGATCTTCAGAAATGTAGACTGTCTACTAGATGCAGTTTAGTATAATACCCAAAAACCCTTTTTTGGAGGAGGTCTTTCCCTTCTATAGGAGATAAAGTTAGGTTATATTAAGCTCTGCTGACACAATGTTATAGTTTGGGAAGGGTAATTAATATTCAAACAATTAAACTTGTTTTTTTGTAAAACAAAAATGGCATCAAAAAGGAAAAAAAAAAACGTATTACTTTTTTTTGTAAAAGGAAGATTGGTTTGGTTTGGTTTGGTTTGGTTTAGTTTTATGGTATATCAACCATTATAGGTTATTTAATGCCAGATCCTGTTTATACATATATATTAAATATATATATGATTTGTAAACACATTTTATAGATAATATTCTTAAACAAGCTTGAGTTCATTTGTTTGCACACAGTTAAATGGTTTTAAGTATTGCTATATAACAGTCACAACTTAACATCAGTCATCTATTTGCACACAATTTGTTTTATTTGACCCATAGATAGGACCCTTATCAGGTGCTAGCACTCCAAGTCAAAGTGGACCTGGGAGCGATGGCAATGAAGGAGTACACCATATTCCCCAAAGCTCCAGCATTACTAGAGTCTCACCATCAGATTGTTAAGTGTCATACCCAGGACACTTTTGGGGGGAGTCTTACGACCCAGCAGAGATGCAGTCGGTGTAGTCTACAGCCCAAACCAACTAGAAAGAAATTTGAACAAGAGTGTTTTTCCTGACAAAAATGTCTATCAGATTTTTAAAAAAGTCTAGAAAAAGTATAAATCAAAACATCATGTGAACAACAAAAACAAATTTACTTGTCTAAATAATTCTTTGAACAAAAGACAATGTATCAAATATGAATGTAAAAGGCTATATAAGACAATGTAATTAATTCATACGAGAAAAAGCATCAGATATTGTTTGAAAGGTGCACAGAGACCCATGAAACTGCAGCTTCAAAATGTTTTATTAACATCATTACTAAAATAATAACAATAAAACAGTTTGTTTCTGAACCGTTACTAGCTTTATCACTTTGTTTCTCTATAATCATAAAATCTAAAACAGACAAACGGTAAATTTATTCATTTTGATACTCACTGGGTGCCCAATAATTCTGGTCTTATCCCAAATTAGGCTAAGCTAAGTAAATTACAATATGAAATATAATCTGAGTGTCAGGTGCAATATGTATTGAGTTATGCAAGTAGACCATTATGAGTGAGTTTGATTCGCACTGGGTGCCCAATAATTCTGGTCTTATCTCAAATTAGGCTAAGTAAATTACAATATGAAATATAATCTGAATGTCAGGTGCAATATGTATTGAGTTATGCAAGCAGACTATTATGAGTGAGTTTGATTCGCACTGGGTGCCCAATAATTCTGGTCTTATCCCAAATTAGGCTAAGCTAAGTAAATTACAATATGAAATATAATTTGAGTGTCAAGTATAATATGTATTGAGTTATGCAAGCAGACCATTATGAGTGAGTTTGATTTGTACTGGGTGTCCAATAATTCTGGTCTTTAAGCAAATTACTATATGAAATATAATTTCTAGAAATAAAAGGTAGGGAAGAACTATATTTTGTTATATAGATTAAGTTTGATGATTATACCTTTTAATACAAAATCAACTTATAATTTCTCTCATTCCAATTCCTTTACCTTCTACTTCAAAGAATCCAAAAATCTGGAAAAAAATGCCTTATAATTTGGTTCTTGATTTTTTTACAAACCGGAAGTAAGAGTTCTACTATTGTGCAAGAAAAATGGAAGTACCAGTTTCACCATTGTGTAAGGAAAACAGTAGTACTGTTTCTGTTATTCTTATTTGTTGATAAAAAGGTAGCCGAACTCTCTCTCTCTCTCTTGCATCAAATTTGTTACAGTTACCTTCCCAAGTAATTATAACAAAATGTTATTGGCATAAAAAGTATTATTTCTTTGGCTAGATCTCTGATTAAAGTCTGAGAGTATGCATTTAAGTTTTGAGTTTTTCATATAAGTTATATCCAAGTGAAGTTCTAAACAATGTTATAAATATCATCTATTATAAATAAAAAAAAAACACCAACTACAAAAAAAATTTGAAACAAACACCATAACTACAAAATAAATAAATAAAACCCCCACTAGCAGTACAATTCCCCCACAAAAAAAAAACAAAATTCATATAAGTTGTCTGATTCTTTTAGCCTTTACCATCAAACCAACATTGATCAGATATGTCGTTATGGTTGGCTCTTTTAATTAATAAAAGAGTAAGGGTTTAATAAATCAAGAATTACAGAACAAATTGATAATAATTGGTTTTGATTAAGGCCTAGAAGGCAAGAATAAAAGAAAGAAAGCTATTTGCATCATGTCTTCAGAATAAATAATTATCAAAAGATCCAAGTGAAAGGAAATCAGGCAAACATTATTTCACATTTCATCACTAAAGAGAAAAATCATCAATTATTCTGTTTAGTTTACATTTTAATGTCTTCCTGATTTACACAAAGTACTTCTGGTTCTTTACTTATCTTCATCATCATCCTCATGTCATGCTGACCCTCTCTCGCCACTTCTCCCTATCATTCATCGCCTCTGGCAGGTTTTCAGGGCTACATCCCGTATCCTCACAGAGCTGCTGTATGTATGTTTGAGCTGGTCATCCGGCTTTTGTTCGGCCATATGTGGGTGTCCATAGGAGTACATCACTTATGAGCTCGTCCCTGCTTTTCCAGCAGTGTCCTGCGTGTCTGGTTCGTCTAACTTGGATAGTTTTTGTGATGGGAGGTAGGTGGCCGTATAGTTGGTGCTTTGTGGGGTGTTGCTTCCAGGACTTGTTCAATATTGCTCGCAGCATTCTTGCGTAATTGCCGTCTAGCTTTTTCTCCAGCCATTTTGTTAGTGTCCAAGTAGTGCATCCATATAGTAGTATTGATATGACCGCTGCTTGGAAGACACTGTGTTTCATTTTATCTTCAGTATTAATCAATATGTGAATCAGTGTATCACTATTATATTGACTGGGGTTTTCTATCTAAATTATTGTAACCAAAAATGTTTATTATTATAAATTCTTAAAACACTACAACTTGGAGAATAAAGCAAATTGCGAATCCAATTTGACAAAATTAATGTAGAGTCATCATCTACCCTTCATCAAACATAACTTTCCAAGAGAGGTAACTATTAAATGTTAATTATGAAGTACTTCCCTTATCTATTTGCAATTATAATATAAATCTTATAACTAGGACATGATTCAACATTATACTTAATGGCTGCTGAAGGTGGTCTTAAAGCATAAAAAAATGGTTTGGTTGGTTTTCATGGCATATCAACCATTGTAGGTTATTTAATGTAAAATCTAGTTTATACATATATATTAGATATATATAATTTGTAAACAAAATTGAATGGTTCCAAATATTGCTATGTGTCACTAACAATTCAAACAGCAGTTGTTTGTTTACCCACAGTTAAATGATCAAACAGTTCAATTTCTAACAATTCAATTTAGCATAAGTCAACAAAGTTAAATGGTTCCAAGTATTGGTATGCATCACTAATAATTCTATTAAACATCAGTCATTTGCTTACATACAGTTAAATGATCAAACAGTTCTATTTCAAACAATTCAATTTAGCATAAGTTATTTGTTCGCACTCAGTTTAAATGTCAAACAGTTCTATTTGAGCCACAGATAGGACCTTGTCAAGTGCTACCACTCCGGGCCAGAGTGGACCTGGGAGGAATAGCAATGAAGGAGTGATTGTTTAGTGTCATATCCAGGACACTCATTGGGGGGAGAGTCTTACCTCCAACTGGGCTAGCATAAAAAAAATAATAGCTAAAATAACAATAGAAGCTGTAAAAGTTTGCTGTATGAAAATATATTTCATGTGAACTACAATCTCAATATATGCTAGTTTGTTGGTTTGTTTAAAGGCATGCCAACACTTGATGATGGGATATTTAATGCTGAAGTCATTTTTTTTATGGTTTCCAGTAACTAATAACAATAATAATTTTTATAGCTTCAAGTAACTCTTCTTGATACAAATAATTTGCATAGTTATATGATTTCAAGTATTCCTATCAAATACAAATAATTTTAGAATGGTTATATGGCTCAAGTATTCCTATCTAATACTAATAATTTTCCAACAAATTTATTTTAAGCCCCACTAATAAGGTGGTCTCAATATATATTCATCTTAATCATTCACATATAACAAAATTTATGAGAAGATGTGAATTAAACAATTTTCTATGACACCAGGAAATTCTACTATATAAGTGAATTGTACATTTCTACATAGTGGGCTCTTTTTGAAACAAAACATTATAGGAACATTTTTTTTCAATAAGCACACAAAACAAAAATAAAAACTGATAATAGGCAATTCACTCATCTGAATATATCAAACTTTTCTTAAAGGAAATTAATTTTTTTGGTATTTGAATTTATTTATATCTTAAATTAATTTCAGTTCCCAAATATTAAACACCTTGCTGGCAGGACTTAGAATATGCTCACTGTATCCCCTGCAGAGAGTAAGATGCCCCCAGCTAAAAAATAGGGGTGTTCTGGGTATGACACTAAACTGCATCTGATGGTGAGTCTCCAGTTTTGGAGATCTAGGGAATGAGGAGTACCCCTTAATTGCCATTATTCCCAGGTCCACTCTGACCCAGAACAGAATTATCAGTCAAATAGATCTGTTTGAAAATTATTTGTATTTCATAGGATTGTACACAAAAAAAAAAATTCTTAAGAAATGACTATAGAAAAACTATGAATAAGACTGAATGTGATTCCCTAACCTCTTCCTAAACAGGTTGACATACTGTTAAAATCAATCAATCAGATATTGAATATTGTCATCATCTTTTTAAGGCATGGAAAAACTAGTTATATTATAAACAAGATGTATAAGTATCAAGAGGATTTGGCATTGAATAATCTATAAGGGTTGATATGGCATAAGACACAATCAACCAACCAATTATATATATATATATATATAGTGTAATGATAAAATTGTCGTCCTAAAGAAAACAACACTACAGCTTTATTTTAAAACTTTTATTGAAAAAATCAATTCAGGTAACTTGATTATGTAGTAGAGCTGACATCTATTCAATGTAGCCTCCTTCAGCCTCAATCACTGCCTTGATACGGATCCAGAATTGGGAGCATGCCTTTTCCACAAGCGCTGGCGGGAGCTCGGTGAATACGCGGTGGATGGCAGCGATCAGGCTGGCTTTTGTGTTGTGGGAGGTCATGTTGGTGATGTTCTCGACATATGACCAAATAAAGTAGTCCAGCGGGTTCAGATCGTGGGAGGAGGGGGGCCAGTGAGAGAAGGGTACAAAGTCATAGCACTCCTTCTGAAGCCAAGCCTGGGTCTCTTTGGACTTGTGGGCTGGCACCGAGTCCTGCTGCCACACCCAGGGTCTGCCACCAGCCACCTGATTGCACCAGGGGATCACCACGCTCTTCAGCACATCCAGGTACACTTTGGTGTTGACTTTTAAGCCAACTTCGAAGATGTGAGGTGGCATGATGTGGTTCTCACGAGAAACCACACCAAAGACCATAACCGCAGCTCTGTGAGGATACGGGATGTAGCCCTGGAGACCTGCCAGAGGCGATGAACAATAGAGAGAAGTGGCAAGAGAGGGTCAAGGATATCCATGCTGGCGGCACGATATGATGATGATGATATAGATAGCTAAGCAGGCTTGAAAGATCAGCTTAAACTTAGTTCTAGCTCAAGGCTAGATATATAAAGCACCCAATGAAACTCAAACTCACTATTAATGATTTGCAAGTCTAGCTTATACTATGCAAGATGCCGGGGTCAATTTTCTTAATGGCATACAGAAAGTTTTCCTTCTAGACCAGTTTCCACACTTAGGCTAAAGAGCAGTCTGTTCTACTATTCATTCATAGCTAGAAGGAGAAAAGATGGATTTATGTCTTTCCCAAGGGCATTAGCTCAAAGCGAAATGCAAACAGTCTCATCCAGGGTTGGGTTGGAACTTGTGTTGTATACCCATAGAAGGAAGAATCAATATCGCTTGTTTATAAATATATTAACTCCTTTATTCAAAACATTGTGATGGTTGTGTGTATAGGGGAGAGAAACAGAGGACTGCTATGATTGACATACTCAGTCTTGCTTCTTTCACAGGACATTTGATAGAAGACTAATTCCCACCCCTCACACTCTGGGCTAACATGTCAAATCACTGACTGTTCTTTGGATGACTGACCACCTGACTCTAACTGAGGTTGAAAAACTCCCACATTATATATTTTCTGGATGCCCATGCATTTTCCCTTCTCACTCAAGTTCACATGATTCATTTCCACTGTCCCTTGTTTACCCCAAGACACAGGCACACAACATCCTGTTTAAAAAAAGGTCAATATGTAATATTCCATTCACCAAGTCCATTTATTACAATAATTGTTATGCTATGAACAACTCCAAATGATTTATCTAACAATAAAAAATCTACCTTAAAAGATTTGCTAATCAAATTCTGCAAATCTTTTAATATTCATTCGTCTTATTTCTTACTGGCTGAAGTACCTGTCTACCACAGGTCAAGACTTGGATTACTTATGACTGTAAAAATCTTCTGGGGTTTTTTTTTGTTTTGTTTTTAATGTCATTTAAGATTTATTGATTTTCATTCTATTTTTATTTATTTTATTTTTCCCAGTTTGGATTATTAGTCCTAACTAAGCAATTAATATTACATCATTTCCAGTTTGATTTATATATAAACCTAATAATTAAAGTTAATTAAAGGTGAGTTACCTGGCTCATTAGCCTAGTGGGTAGAATGTTTGCCAATGTTCCGGAAGTTCAATCCCAGGTCGCGTCATACCAAAGACTTTAAAAATGGTACTTGATACCTCCTTGCTTAACACTCAGCAATATAAGGTAAGTATCGAGGGTAAAGTAGAGCAATCCAGGGAAAGGAGTAGCACCCTCCCCTACACCTCGGTGTAGTAGCTATTGAAAAGGGAGCCTTCTGGTCGCCCTCGACTGCAGTCGCCAACTTTACTTACTTAAAGGTGAATTCTTGTTTTGCTAAGACAAATAATTTATTAATTTTCTTTTGAAGCTTGGAAATTTAAATTTTGAATAAGTTAGGTCTAGCAGCAACATAGCTTCCTGCAAATTATTGATTACTGTTAGACATCCCATGATTACGAGGGCCTCCTTTTCATTATGAGGAACAGAAATTTATATACATTAAACCCTCCAAGACAAGACTTTAGGTAAAACTTCAGTGAATAGATTATTTACTTAATATAAGTTCCTACTGCATATACTGGAGAGAGTCTCTTGTAAACACACGCCAGTGCTTATTGTAACCTAATAATTAAAAATCTACCTTATTCCATAAGTTTCAACTGTTTATGTTAAGCTATCACATATGGTGCAAGGAACTGAAAAGTTCTAGGCTCTACCAACAAAGAAATGACACAGAGCTATAAGATATACATGATATCTTACATATTCATCACAAGTTCCACATATTTGGCACATAGTTTCATTTTTTTTTTTAAATTTCAAAAAATAAAAAAAATAAAAAGGGTTTTAAATATTATTCTATTTTTGGTTAGGCCAAGAACTTTTTAGCACCTTCATACAAATGATGTAAAGCAACATTTTTCTTGTCTTAATTTTTTTTAAACCTACAAATTATGAAAAAACTTAAAATAGATAAGAAAACAGATAAAAGTAAATTATATATATATATATATATTTTCCAAGGTACTGTGTATTTTACTCAGCTGGGGTAGATTCTGACGAACACATGTTGAGCCTATTAACATCTGATAAAACAATTCTATGAATAACAAATATTCATATACAATGGGTGTTTACATAAGTTTTTAAAATCCTATTCATTTTCCCTTGATGTTGAAAAATGTTGTTATTTTGTAATATACTGAACATAAAGTATAGAAATATCTAAATAAACAACTTACAAACTTACATAAATAACTTCATTTTATTTAATATCTTTTAATATATAAAACAGAATTTCTTTTATTCTTCTTTTTCTTTATTGTGATAATTTAAGAGGCATATCTATTTTTGACTGAGGTAAAATTTCCAAGTGACAACTTTTGCACAATATTAGGGAAAGTTTAAAAGTGTTATTGCAATTTACTCAACTTTTTATTGATTGTATAATCAGTCAACCATAATACATATTTGCAAGTGTTAGAAAAAAATATGAAACTAGTAAAATCAATTCTATATGAACTTAGAGAACCTAACATCTGTCAAATTTTAAAATTCTTCATTTTTTTTTTTGATACAGCAAAAATCATTTTTGGACAAGATAATAAGTCACTGGCAATAGAAAAATTAAAAAAAAAAAAGAATTTCTCATAAGAATTCAAAATCTAGAAAATAATGAATTGATCCAACACAGCTTTTAACATCAAAATGAATAGAATTTAAAAAAAAAAGGTCATGATTAACATAAGGGTCATTATCAGCAAGCCAAGTTCAAATCTTAGACGAAGCAGATTACATTTTACTTTCCACTAATACCCTTGAGAAAGACCGGTAAGTATTTACCCAACCCCTCCACACAAGCAGGATGTGATACGGGGTAATTTTTACGCAGAGTTTAATATATTTGAATTCAGAGTTTTCCTTCTCCTAAACTGGTTGCCAAATCAAGATTAAAAAGCCTAGTTTGCCCTACTATTTACCCATAGCTAAAGGGAGAATTGTTGGATACATACTTTTCCCAAGGGTATTAGTGTTATGTGAAAAGCAAACAGCCTATTTAAGGATTTGAGCTTGCGTAGCTGTCTCCATTTCCTACCATGTTGACAAGGGGATGTATGCAATTCTTATTCCTCACAAAAACAGACTGGGTTCTCTAGCCATAGTTAAGCAATTGATCTATGAGAAGGAACAACTGAATTCAAAATTATGAGAATTCATGAATTGTTGAAATCTGCTTCACAATGTCACAGGGAGGAACTGGCCTGTTTAAATGGTGCTTTGAACCAGAAAAAGTGCAGGAAAGTTATTCAGTGATTTTGTTACTTGATAATTCGCAAACAGCTGAAGAAGAAGCTAGACGGCAATTACATAAAAATGTTGAGAGCAATACTGAATAAGTCCTGGCGGCAACACCCCACAAGACACCAGCTGTACGGCCACTTGCCTCCCATCACAAAAACTATACAAATTAGACGAGCCAGACATGCAGGACACTGCTGGAGAAGCAAGGACGAACTCATCAGTGATGTACACCTATGGACCCCCGCTTATGGCCAAGCAAAAACAGGACGATCAGCTCGAACATACATACAGCAGCTATGTAAGGATACGGGATGTAGCGCTGAAGACCTGCCAAAAGCGATGAATGATAGGGAGAAGTGGTGACAGAGGGTCAGGGATATCCGTGCTAGTGGCATGACATGATGATGAAGATAATTGATATAAACGCAATATGCACCAAATAAAATTAATTCCTATTCAATACGCACCAAATAAAAATTAACTCCGATTCAATATGCACCAAATAAAAATTAATTCATATTCCATATGCACCAAATAAAAATTAATCTATATTCAATATGCACCAAATAAAAATTAATTCCTATTCAATATGCACCAGATAAAGTTCAATTTATATTCAATATGCACCAAATAAAAATTAATTCATATTCCATAAGCACCAAATAAAAATTAATCTATATTCAATATGCACCAAATAAAAATTCATTCCTATTCAATATGCACCAGATAAAAATCTATTTATATTCAATATGCACCAAATAAAAATTAATTCATATTCCATAAGCACCAGATAAAAATCAATTTATATTCAATATGCACCAAATAAAAATTAATTCATATTCCATAAGTACCAAATAAAAATTAATCTATATTCAATATGCACCAAATAAAAATTAGTTCCTATTCAATATGCACCAAATAAAAATTAATTCATATTCAATATGGACCAAATAAAAATTTATTCATATTCCATAAGCACCAGATAAAAATCAATTTATATTCAATATGCACCAAATAAAAATTAATTCATATTCCATAAGCACCAGATAAAAATCAATTTATATTCAATATACACCAAATAAAAATTAGTTTCTATTCAATATGCACCAAATAAAAATTAATTCATATTCAATATGCACCAAATAAAAATTAATTCATATTCAATATGCACCAAATAAAAATTAGTTCCTATTCAATATGTACCAAATAAAAATTAATTCATATTCCATAAGCACCAGTTAAAAATCAATTTATATTCAATATGCACCAAAAAAAAATTAGTTGCTATTCAATATGCACCAAATAAAAATTAATTCATATTCAATATGCAACTAATAAAAATTAATTCCTATTCAATATGCACCAAATAAAAATTAATTCCAATTCAATATGCAGCAAATAAAAATTAATTCATATTCCATAAGCACCAGATAAAAATCAATTTATATTCAATATGCACCAAATAAAAATTAATTCATATTCCATAAGCACCAAATAAAAATTAATCTATATTCAATATGCACCAAATAAAAATTAATTCCTATTCAATATGCACCAAATAAAAATTAATTCATTTTCAATATGCACCAAATAAAAATTAGTTTCTATTCAATATGCACCAAATAAAAATTAATTCCTATTCAATATGCACCAAATAAAAATTAATTCCTATTCAATATGTACCAAATAAAAATTAATTCATATTCCATAAGCACCATATAAAAATCAATTTATATTCAATATGCATCAAATAAAAATTAGTTCCTATTCAATATGCACCAAATAAAAATTATATCCTATTCAATATACACCAAATAAAAATTAGTTTCTATTCAATATGCACCAAATAAAAATTAATTCATATTCAATATGCACCAAATAAAAATTAATTCCAATTCAATATGCACCAAATAAAAATTAGTTCCTATTCAATATGCACCAAATAAAAATTATATCCTATTCAATATGCACCAAATAAAAATTAATTCCTATTCAAAATGCACCAAATAAAAGTTAATTCCTATTCAATATGTACCAAATAAAAATTAATTCATATTCCATAAGCACCAGTTAAAAATCAATTTATATTCAATATGCACCAAAAAAAAATTAGTTCCTATTCAATATGCACCAAATAAAAATTAATTCATATTCAATATGCACCAAATAAAAATTAATTCCTATTCAATATGCACCAAATAAAAATTAATTCCAATTTAATATGCACCAAATAAAAATTAATTCATATTCCATAAGCACCAAATAAAAATTAGTTCCTATTCAATATGCACCAAATAAAAATTAATTCATATTCCATAAGCACCAAATAAAAATTAATCTATATTCAATATGCACCAAATAAAAATTAATTCCTATTCAATATGCACCAAATAAAAATAAATTCCAATTCAATATGCACCAAATAAAAATTAATTCATATTCCATAAGCACCATATGAAAATCAATTTATATTCAATATGCACTAAATAAAAATTAATTCCTATTCAATATGCACCAAATAAAAATTAATTCATATTCCATATGCACCAAATAAAAATTAATCTATATTCAATATGCACCAAATAAAAATTAATTCCTATTCAATATGCACCAAATAAAAATTAATTCATATTCAATATGCACCAAATAAAGATTAATTCCTATTCAATATGCACCAAATAAAAATTAATTCATATTCCATAAGCACCAGATAAAAATCAATTTATATTCAATATGCACCAAATAAAAATTAATTCCTATTCAATATGCACCAAATAAAAATTAATTCATATTCCATGAGCACCAAATAAAAATTAATCTATATTCAATATGCACCAAATAAAAATTAATTCCTATTCAATATGCCCCAGATAAAAATCAATTAATATTCAATATGCACCAAATAAAAATTAATTCATATTCAATAAACACCAAATAAAAATTAATCTATATTCAATATGCACCAAATAAAAATTAATTCCAATTCAATATGCACCAAATAAAAATTTATTCATATTCCATAAGCACCAGATAAAAATCAATTTATATTCAATATGCACCAAATAAAAATTAATCTATATTCAATATGCACCAAATAAAAATTAATTCCTATTCAATCTGCACCAAATAAAAATTAATTCATTTTCAATATGCACCAAATAAAAATTAATTCCTATTCAATATGCACCAAATAAAAATTAGTTCCTATTCAATATGTACCAAATAAAAATTAATTCATATTCCATAAGCACCAGATAAAAATCAATTTATATTCAATATGCACCAAAAAAAAAAATTAGTTCCTATTCAATATGCACCAAATAAAAATTAATTCCTATTCAAAATGCACCAAATAAAAATTAGTTCCTATTCAATATGCACCAAATAGAAATTATATCCTATTCAATATGCACCAAATAAAAATTTATTCCTATTCAATATGCACCAAATAAAAATTAATTCCAATTCAATATACACCAAATAAAAATTAATTCCTATTCAATATGCACCAAATAAAAATTAATCTATATTCAATATGCACCAAATAAAAATTAATTCATATCCCATAAGCACCAAAAAAAAATTAATCTATATTCAATATGCACCAAATAAAAATTAATTCCAATTCAATATGCACCAAATAAAAATTAATTCATATTCCATAAGCACCAAATAAAAATTAATTCCTATTCAATATGCACCAAATAAAAATTAGTTCCTATTCAATATGCACCAAATAAAAATTAATTCATATTCCATAAGCACCAAATAAAAATCAATTTATATTCAATATGCACCAAATAAAAATTAATTCATATTCCATAAGCACCAAATAAAAATTAATCTATATTCAATATGCACCAAATAAAAATTAATTCCTATTCAATATGCACCAAATAAAAGTTAATTCATATTCAATATGCACCAAATAAAAATTAATTCCTATTCAATATGCACCAAATAAAAATTAATTCCTACTCAATATGCACCAAATAAAAATTAATTCATATTCCATAAGCAACAAATAAAAATTAATCTATATTCAATATGCACCAAATAAAAATTAATTCCTATTCAATATGCACCAAATAAAAATTAATTCATTTTCAATATGCACCAAATAAAAATTAATTCCTATTCAATATGCACCAAATAAAAATTAATTCCTATTCAATATGTACCAAATAAAAATTAATTCATATTCCATAAGCACCAGATAAAAATCAATTTATATTCAATATGCACCAAATAAAAATTAGTTCCTATTCAATATGCACCAAATAGAAATTATATCCTATTCAATATGCACCAAATAAAAATTAATTCATGTTCAATATGCACCAAACAAAAATTAATTCCAATTCAATATGCACCAAATAAGAATTAATCTATATTCAATATGCACCAAATAAAAATTCATTCCTATTCAATATGCACCAAAAAAAAATTAGTTCCTATTCAATATGCACCAAATAAAAATTAATTCATATTCCATAAGCACCAGATAAAAATCAATTTATATTCAATATGCACTAAATAAAAATTAATTCCTATTCAATATGCACCAAATAAAAATTAATTCATATTCCATAAGCACCAGACAAAAATCAATTTATATTCAATATGCACCAAATAAAAATTAATTCATATTCCATAAGCACCAAATGAAAATTAATCTATATTCAATATGCAGCAAATAAAAATTAATTCCTATTCAATATGCACCAAATAAAAATCAATTTATATTCAATATGCACCAAATAAAAATTAATTCATATTCCATAAGCACCAGATAAAAATCAATTTATATTCAATATGCACCAAATAAAAATTAATTCATATTCCATAAGCACCAAATAAAAATTAATCTATATTCAATATGCACCAAATAAAAATTAATTCCTATTCAATATGCACCAGATAATAATCAATTTATATTCAATATGCACCAAATAAAAATTAATTCATATTCCATAAGCACCAAATAAAAATTAATCTATATTCAATATGCACCAAATAAAAATAAATTCCAATTCAATATGCACCAAATAAAAATTAATTCATATTCCATAAGCACCAGATAAAAATCAATTCATATTCAATATGCACCAAATAAAAATTAATTCATATTCCATAAGCACCAGATAAAAATCAATTTATATTCAATATGCACCAAATAAAAATTAATTCATATTCCATAAGCACCAAATAAAAATTAATCTATATTCAATATGCACCAAATAAAAATTTGTTCCTATTCAATATGCACCAAATAAAAATTAATTCATATTCAATATGCACCAAATAAAAATTAATTCATATTCCATAAGCACCAAATAAAAATTAATCTATATTCAATATCACCAAATAAAAATTAGTTCCTATTCAATATGCACCAAATAAAAATTAATTCATATTCAATATGCACCAAATAAAAATTAATTCATATTCCATAAGCACCAAATAAAAATTAATCTATATTCAATATGCACCAAATAAAAATTAATTCATATTCCATAAGCAACAAATAAAAATTAATCTATATTCAATATGCACCAAATAAAAATTCATTCCTATTAAATATGCACCAAATAAAAATTAATTCATATTCAATATGCACCAAATGAAAATTAATTCCTATTCAATATGCACCAAATAAAAATTAATCTATATTCAATATGCACCAAATGAAAATTAATTCATATCCCATAAGCACCAAAAAAAATTAATCTATATTCAATATGCACTAAATAAAAATTAATTCCAATTCAATATGCACCAAATAAAAATTAATTCATATTCCATAAGCACCAAATAAAAATTAATTCCTATTCAATATGCACCAAATAAAAATTAATTCCTATTCAATATGCACCAAATAAAAATTAATTCATATTCCATAAGCACCAGATAAAAATCAATTTATATTCAATATGCACTAAATAAAAATTAATTCATATTCCATAAGCACCAAATAAAAATTAATCTATATTCAATATGCACCAAATAAAAATTAATTCCTATTCAATATGCACCAAATAAAAATTAATTCATATTCAATATGCACCAAATAAAGATTAATTCCTATTCAATATGCACCAAATAAAAATTAATTCCTATTCAATATGCACCAAATGAAAATTAATTCATATTCCATAAGCACCAGATAAAAATTAATTTATATTCAATATGCACCAAATAAAAATTAATTCATATTCCATAAGCACCAAATAAAAATTAATCTATATTCAATATGCACCAAATAAAAATTAATTCCTATTCAATATGCACCAGATAAAAATCAATTTATATTCAATATGCACCAAATAAAAATTAATTCATATTCCATAAGCACCAAATAAAAATTAATCTATATTCAATATGCACCAAATAAAAAAAAATTCCAATTCAATATGCACCAAATAAAAATTAATTCATATTCCATAAGCACCAGATAAAAATCAATTCATATTCAATATGCACCAAATAAAAATTAATTCATATTCCATAAGCACCAGATAAAAATCAATTTATATTCAATATGCACCAAATAAAAATTAATTCATATTCCATAATCACCAAATAAAAATTAATCTATATTCAATATGCACCAAATAAAAATTTGTTCCTATTCAATATGCACCAAATAAAAATTAATTCATATTCAATATGCACCAAATTAAAATTAATTCATATTCCATAAGCACCAAATAAAAATTAATCTATATTCAATATCACCAAATAAAAATTAGTTCCTATTCAATATGCACCAAATAAAAATTAATTCATATTCAATATGCACCAAATAAAAATTAATTCCTATTCAATTTGCACCAAATAAAAATTAATTCCTATTCAATATGCACCAAATAAAAATTAATTCATATTCCATAAGCACCAAATAAAAATTAATCTATATTCAATATGCACCAAATAAAAATTAATTCATATTCCATAAGCAACAAATAAAAATTAATCTATATTCAATATGCACCAAATAAAAATTCATTCCTATTAAATATGCACCAAATAAAAATTAATTCATATTCAATATGCACCAAATGAAAATTAATTCCTATTCAATATGCACCAAATAAAAATTAATCTATATTCAATATGCACCAAATGAAAATTAATTCATATCCCATAAGCCCCCCAAAAAATTAATCTATATTCAATATGCACTAAATAAAAATTAATTCCAATTCAATATGCACCAAATAAAAATTAATTCATATTCCATAAGCACCAAATAAAAATTAATTCCTATTCAATATGCACCAAATAAAAATTAATTCCTATTCAATATGCACCAAATAAAAATTAATTCATATTCCATAAGCACCAGATAAAAATCAATTTATATTCAATATGCACCAAATAAAAATTAATTCATATTCCATAAGCACCAAATAAAAATTAATCTATATTCAATATGCACCAAATAAAAATTAATTCCTATTCAATATGCACCAAATAAAAATTAATTCATATTCAATATGCACCAAATAAATATTAATTCCTATTCAATATGCACCAAATAAAAATTAATTCATATTCCATAAGTACCAAATAAAAATTAATCTATATTCAATATGCACCAAATAAAAATTAATTCCTATTCAATATGCACCAAATAAAAATTAATTCCAATTCAATATGCACCAAATAAAAATTAATTCATATTCAATATGCACCAAATAAAGATTAATTCCAATTCAATATGCACCAAATAAAAATTAATTCATATTCCATAAGCACCAAATAAAAATTAATCTATATTCAATATGCACCAAATAAAAATTAATTCCTATTCAATATGCACCAAATAAAAATTAATTCATATTCAATATGCACCAAATAAAGATTAATTCCTATTCAATATGCACCAAATAAAAATTAATTCCTATTCAATATGCACCAAATAAAAATTAATTCATATTCCATAAGCACCAGATAAAAATTAATTTATATTCAATATGCACCAAATAAAAATTAATTCATATTCCATAAGCACCAAATAAAAATTAATCTATATTCAATATGCACCAAATAAAAATTAATTCCTATTCAATATGCACCAGATAAAAATCAATTTATATTCAATAATCACCAAATAAAAATTAATTCATATTCCATAAGCACTAAATAAAAATTAATCTATATTCAATATCCACCAAATAAAAATAAATTCCAATTCAATATGCACCAAATAAAAATTAATTCCTATTCAATATGCACCAAATAAAAATTAATTCATATTCCATAAGCACCAAATAAAAATTAATCTATATTCAATATGCACCAAATAAAAATTAATTCATATTCCATAAGCAACAAATAAAAATTAATCTATATTCAATATGCACCAAATAAAAATTAATTCCTATTCAATATGCACCAAATAAAAATTAATTCATATTCCATAAGCACCAAATAAAAATTAATCTATATTCAATATGCACCAAATAAAAATTAATTCCAATTCAATATGCACCAAATAAAAATTAATTCATATTCCATAAGCACCAAATAAAAATTAATTCCTATTCAATATGCACCAAATAAAAATTAATTCATATTCCATAAGCACCAAATAAAAATTAATTCCTATTCAATATGCACCAAATAAAAATTAATTCCTATTCAATATGCACCAAATAAAAATTAATTCCAATTCAATACTCACCAGATAAAAATCAATTTATATTCAATATGCACCAAATAAAAATTAATTCCTATTCCATAAGCACCAAATAAAAATTAATCTATATTCAATATGCACCAAATAAAAATTAATTCCTATTCCATATGCACCAAATAAAAATTAATTCCTATTCAATATGCACCAAATAAAAATTAATTCCTATTCAATATGCACCAAATAAAAATTAATTCATATTCAATATGCACCAAATAAAAATTAATTCCTATTCAATATGCACCAAATAAAAATTAATTCCAATTCAATATGCACCAAATAAAAATTAATTCCTATTCAATATGCACCAAATAAAAATTAATTCCAATTCAATATGCACCAAATAAAAATTAATTCCTATTCAATATGCACCAAATAAAAATTAATTCATATTCCATAAGCACCAAATAAAAATTAATCTATATTCAATATGCACCAAATAAAAATTAATTCCAATTCAATATGCACCAAATAAAAATTAATTCATATTCCATAAGCACCAAATAAAAATTAATTCCTATTCAATATGCACCAAATAAAAATTAATTCATATTCCATAAGCACCAAATAAAAATTAATTCCTATTCAATATGCACCAAATAAAAATTAATTCCTATTCAATATGCACCAAATAAAAATTAATTCCAATTCAATACTCACCAGATAAAAATCAATTTATATTCAATATGCACCAAATAAAAATTAATTCCTATTCCATAAGCACCAAATAAAAATTAATCTATATTCAATATGCACCAAATAAAAATTAATTCCTATTCCATATGCACCAAATAAAAATTAATTCCTATTCAATATGCACCAAATAAAAATTAATTCCTATTCAATATGCACCAAATAAAAATTAATTCATATTCAATATGCACCAAATAAAAATTAATTCCTATTCAATATGCACCAAATAAAAATTAATTCCAATTCAATATGCACCAAATAAAAATTAATTCATATTCCATAAGCACCAGATAAAAATCAATTTATATTCAATATGCACCAAATAAAAATTAATTCATATTCCATAAGCACCAAATAAAAATTAATCTATATTCAATATGCACCAAATAAAAATTAATTCCTATTCAATATGCACCAAATAAAAATTAATTCCTATTCAATATGCACCAAATAAAAATTAATTCCAATTCAATATGCACCAAATAAAAATTAATTCATATTCCATAAGCACCAAATAAAAATTAATCTATATTCAATATGCACCAAATAAAAATTAATTCCTATTCAATATGCACCAAATAAAAATTAATTCCTATTCAATATGCACCAAATAAAAATTAATTCCTATTCAATATGCACCAAATTAAAATTAATTCATATTCAATATGCACCAAATAAAAATTAATTCATATTCCATAAGCACCAAATAAAAATTAATCTATATTCAATATGCACCAAATAAAAATTTATTCCTATTCAATATACACCAAATAAAAATTAATTCCTATTCAATATGCACCAAATAAAAATTAATTCATATTCCATAAGCACCAAATAAAAATTAATCTATATTCAATATGCACCAAATAAAAATTCATTCCTATTCAATATGCACCAAATAAAAATTAATTCCTATTCAATATACAGCAAATAAAAATTAATTTATATTCAATATGCACCAAATGACAATTAAGTCTTATGCAATATACAGCAAATGTTTCTGAAACTAAGATAAGAACCTCTAAATTCGGAGAAAAGAAACCAGGTGTAATTTGTTTATTCTCGTTACCAATGGTGGAGGAGTGGAATAAATGCTTACTCTTATGTAACAAGTTCTATCTTAAGTGGATACTTCTACACTCATGACCTTGGATCAAAATATGTAACAATTTTAATCTAAAGTAAATATCACTACATTCGACACCTTGTGTTAAACTATGTAAAAATTTCAATCAGAAGAGGAAACCATTATACTCATGACCTTGAATCAAACAAAACCAAACTTAGTAAATATTAAATTGATGATTGATTTAGAGTAATGCTCAGTAAGTTTAGTGATTTATTTGTAAGCTTAGTAATGCTTAGTAAGCTAATAATGTAACATCTGTTGATGAATTTTGATATGAAAATTTCAATATTTATTCACACCTGAATTCATCTTCATGAACATATATTGAAAAGTTTGTAGTGTAAAATAAAAGCTTTTTTTATCATTACGCTATGGACTTATTGATTTACCAATATATTAACTACTGAATGGATAAGGAAAGATTATGTTAAATGATAAACATTTGCTGTGCAAAAATGAAAAGCAAAATATATTAACTCTGTGTCAGGTTACAAACTTATTGATTCAACCTTTTATATATCCTATTGTTGGTATGGGGAGATGTAGATGAACATCAAGTTCTGATGTTGGACTTTTTATTTTTATTTTCTGAAAGATAGAATTCAAGAATTACATGTACTTTATGATGACAATATGAAATTATAGGTTTTTGTTTGTTTGTTTGTCATTTCTTTTTAATTTTCTGGTCAGTTCTTGACTCTTCAAATTCTGACTGAGACCTAACCCTATATATTCTTTTGGTACACTGGACTGCTTGACTGACTTCTAGTTTCAATCTTGTAGGTATATATATATATATATATATATATATCATGTCACACTACTAGCACAGATCTATCTCCCTGACTCTTTTTCACCACCCATCTCTATTGTCCATTAATCCTGGGAGGTCTTCCAGGCTACATCTTGTATCGGCACAGAGCTGTTGTATATAGGTTCTAGCTGGTTGTCCTACCATCTATGTGAAAGGGTCCACAGGAGTATATCACTTATGAGTTTATCCTTACTTCTCCAGTAGTGTCTCACATATCTGGTTCATTTAACTTGGATAGTTTTCATGATGGGAGGTAGGTGGCCGTACAGCTGCTGTTTCGTGGGGTGTTGCTTCCAGGACTTGTTCAATACAGCTCGCAGCATTCTTGTGTAATTGCTGTCAAGCTTTTTCTCCATATGTTTAGTTAGTGTCCATGTGGTGCATCTATATAGCAGTATCAACATGACCACTGCTTGGAAAAAACATGCGTTTTATTTTATCGGTCAGGTTTGACTTCCATATGACTGCTAGCCAATTGATAGCTGTCCATACTATCGCTTGTCATGAGTTGATGTCATTCTCAGTTGATGAGACACTGCTTCCTAGGTAGGTGAACTTGTCTACTAGTTTCAAAGGACCACCTTTTAGTGTGGAGATGTCATCTCTTTGATTAATGCACATGTACTCTGTCTATGCCTATGCCACTTGCTGCTCATTCCAGACTATGTAGCAGGGATTCGGCTTGGGTTGGTGTAAATATTGCTTTAAAAAGCATGTGCATGTTATTAAGAACATTTTAAAATCATGAAAATGAATTAAAATCCAAGAATTCTAATTTAACTTTATGATTTCAAAACATTCTTAACACCATATACACAATTTTAAAGATATATATATATATATATATATATATATATATATATATATATATATATATATGATGCAAGTTTCTATACTATAAATAAAGACTGCTCAATATCAGTGATATAACTAGATCTAAGGATAGGATAAACACAGAGTCAATGGTGCTAGGTAACTCAGTTTCTCACCCATGCAATCATCAGACAAGTGTGTGTGTGTGTGTATGTGATGAGAGAGCTCTGAGTCTGATGATCACACTGGTAAGAAACTGACAGTCAATAGACCTGTTGACCATCTCCACTGTCTTAACTATATATATATATATATATAGAGAGAGAGAGAGAGATGAGGAAAAAGAGAAAGAGATACACACACACACACATATATATATATATATATATATTAGATGCATATATATTTAATACATGGTATATATGTATTAAATATATATATCTAATATATATTCATCTATTATTATTATATAAGAGCTCTATCCTAGATATTGAGCACTCTCCATATTATATTGCACTTGGTTCGACACATACCCACTAAGTGATTTAGTGACAATCAACACTCTTATAATATATATATATATATATATATATATATATATATATATATATATATATATATATTCTCAAGTTCACTGAATCATGAAAATCTAAATTGTTGTTATAAGTAACCAGATATATAAACTGTTGAATTGTCCTTTTTATTTCACTATGGAAGCAAAGAGTTTGAATAAGCCTGAACTTATCATTGGTATTGATATTTTTTAATGTATTTACTTTCTAGTTGAGATAAAATAAAATCACATACAACTTGTAGCTTTCAAATTCTTTCTATTGAGTAAGCAATTTCCTAAGCCAGTGTCCACAAATAAAAGACTGATTGCAATAAAAGTAACATTTCAAATTTTCAAGAGGTTCTACATTAGAAATGTACAATTATTTACAATAGGATCTCTTGAACAAAATCTTTTGTGTTTGATTTTTTGTGAAGACACTTTCTGTACAGAATTCAGTTGAATCATGAAACCAGATTGTATTACTGCCAATCAAAAACCTTCTGAAGATCCACAAATAGACTGAAGAAAATCATTCTAACCTAATTTTCAAAGTAAAATGATAAATGGAAATTAAGTTTGGAGCATTTAATATGTGATGTATTCATTGTTTCAAAAATTATGTATACTGTATTTGATAGTGTATAAGATTCATAAGATATTTCCCACCAAATTTCAATAGGGGATATTTTTTAAAATGGTGGATGATACAAGCAGAAGTCAAAAGTCTAACAATATTTTAGAAATGTGGGGTACAATTTAGCAGCTCCTGGTGCTTTGACAAGGCTATGAAGGTGATAAACCACACTGGACTGTGGGATGCTGAGCAAGCCTGATACTCTCTGAGTGCTACTCACCAGATTTGATTTTATGGCTTGGAGAACAGCCTCATAGTCCATGGTTTTAGGCCTACCTGAACTTGCCTGATCGTTGAGGTTCTAGCTTTCTTAGCAAAATTTCTTCAAAATTCTGATTACAGTATTGTAATCAACTCCACCTTCAGTTTTACACAACAAATGTTTTTGGTTGCTTTCATGGTACTATAGCCCAATTTGAACTCATAAAAGCAGAAGTTACTGAATTAGACCATAGTGCATGTTTATCTTGCTTTCAAATCACACATGAAGTGAAGCAATGCACAACATGTCAATACACCAACTACCATAATATTACCAACCACAGCAGGCAGCTTGAACTAGTTTGGTCACATGATATAGGTGCTACAAACTAGTATGTACTACCAAAATATTGCAAAACTTTAGACTCACCCAAGTATATTTAATGTGACTCAAATTTCATGCATCTTCCTTATTCTGCCAAGTTCAAATTAAATTTCTTCTGTGCATTTATGACAAAATTATGAAATTAAAATATTTGATTGATTTTAATGGCATGTTGACCAGTCTTGGGTTATTTTATGTCTAGAGGCTAGGAAATCACATTCATATTTACATTGTTTTTTGGTTGGTTTGGTTTCTTTGTTTAATGGCAAATCAACCTTTGTGGGTTATTTAATACCAAAGCCATCAATGTAGAAGGATGGTAGGGGTACTATCTAACCCATAGCTGGGTTGGGTGGGTATAAGGAGGTTCATACCATTCCTAAAGGTATTAGTCCAAAAGTGAATGCCATCCATAACATAAATAGAGTTTTTACTAGCTTTAACTCCCCCTTTACGTTTTTGTTTACTTGTTTCTTTAAAGTTTCTTCTTTTGCACACAATCCTATCAAATATAAATGATTTTTAAACAGATCTGTTTCACCCACAGATGGGATCCTAACAGGTACTAACAGTCTGGTTCAGGGTGGAATAGGTAGTAATGGCAATGAAGAAGTACTCCACACTTCCCAGCTCACCATCATATATATATATATATTAGTGTAATACTTAGGATATAGGTTCAAATGGTGAATTATGTTCCTAATTGTTTTGGATGTGCTTGAATAACTAATTAAAAAAAGAAAAGATTTTTCAATTATGCTTATAGTTGAGTCTGTTGGCAGAATTAGATATCTACTGAATTCAGATTTGCTAAAATCATCTTTTTTGATGTTTGTTTTTGATTATTTGTCTGTTTGTTTGTTTGTGTGTGTGTTTGAGTGTGTGTGTGTTTGCGTGTTTGTTTGTGTGTGTGTGTGTGTGTGTGTGTGTGTGTGTGTGTGTTTGTGCGTTTGTTTGTGTGTGTGTGTGTGTGTGTGTGTGTGTGTGTGTTAGAATGTATTTTATAAGCATTCCAATAATTCTTTACCTTTTCTCAATACTTTACTAATTAGAGCATTTTTGGTGAGGAGAGAACTTAGCCTTCTGCGAGAGATACAGTCAGCACATTTTAAGTACTGTTTGGATTTTACGCATTAAGAATAGGACAAAATCAATATCTGCAGCGTAAGGAAAAATAAGGCTAACTGTAACACGAGACATGACGAGAGAAAAGGAACAAGACAACAATTTTGTTGAAAAAAAGGGTTTATATTTAGTGAAAGAGATAAAGTAAAGAAGAAAAGAAAAATAATTGCAAAAAAAGAGGTGTTTTCTGCAGACTTAACTATAGCATTTGTCTTGGTAACAGTACTTTCAGTTTCATGCAGTTTTGGTGGCTGGTCTGTACAAATTCAAAGGCTTGAAGAAGGAGAATTTTGGGTCCCCATGTGCACAGAGTCTCTTATGGGATGACCATCCTCATATGTAGTAAGCCATATGTTGTTGCTAACTCGTAGCTTGCTTCGTCAGCAGTCAAGATTCCATGTTACATCATTGGTGTCAAAAGGGAAAAGAGGTCTGTTAGTTTGAAGAATGTGTGCATGTGTGGTGGTACGGCAGATGTTCTGATAGAGGCCCATGATTGGTTATTTTTCAGCCAATCACAGGACACATAAAAGATGACTCTGTAAATAATTTCCAATACTACTGACAACAGGATAATATAATATTTGAGAAAAAATGAGTATTATACACAGTTTTATATACCATTAATATGGTAATTCATACACACCTCTCTTGTACTTTCTTATTGATAACAAGACTGTCCTATCATAAAGTAATGGTAATTATATTACATGATAATTACTTCTCTTTAAGTGAAGGTGCACTTAGAATAATGATCTTAGTTCTAGGAATTTGTAACCTAAGTTCAAAACCTGGACAAGGTTCTTTGTGTTTCATTTTGTGTTAATGATCTTGGGCAAGGTATAAATCCATCTCTTCTTACTCTATCTATGGGGGAAATAATAGGGCAGATTGAGGTTTTTTACCTTCATATGGCAACCATTTTCAAAAGTAAACTCTGAATTCAAAGCAAGTGTAATTTGCTTAAAAATTGGCCTTGTGTTGTATCCTGCCCATGGCACAAGGGTTGGATAAATACGTATTGTGTATCAAGTTCAACCATCACTGGATGCCCCTATACTCATGCTAAACTTAGTAAATATCAAATTGGTAACTGCTTTAGAGCAAAGTATAATAAGCAAATCTTCCAGATTATTCACATGTGTAATGAATTTGATCCTCACTGGTGATGATACAATGTATATAGTAACCAGCCAGTTTTGTTAACATGGTTTGATGAAATGACAAAGAAGCATGCTATGGTGATCTGTTGACAGGTGACACTATATGCATTATGATATTTATATTTTAGATTTAAAAATGGCAAACTGGAATGTCTCAACATTTTAAGCATAAACATCCTTTGGCTGCATGATTGCTATTTCAACCCAGTGGCATGACAAAAAGAGCTGCAAGATTTTATATATATATAAACAAAAAGAATTTAAATCTTACCTACTCAGTTTTGTTTCATTACTAATAGTTTCATGTTTTCTATAAAATAAAAAACATCATCTGAGATTATTTTCTGTGAACTTATTTATTATATTCATGTTGACTTTTCTGTATTCATGTTGACTTATTTATATTCACATTGACTTATTTGTATTCATGTTGATTAAAAAAATCCTTCCGTTTTACTCCTTTTGAAAAATCTCTTTCTCTCTCTCTTTCTCTCTCAATAATTTCCTCTCTGAATGGGAAACAATATTATACAGTTTCAATTTCATTAAATGTTATTCCTATTCAGCATGTTATTTATAAGAAAAATTGACCTTATATTGAATTTTAAGATTCCATTTATGTTGTAATCATTAATTATATAGTGCAGCAATTTAATATTTGCATCGTTTGTTTGGTTCTTCAACTTCTTTAGAACTATTTTTACAATTTTAATAACAACCCATTGACTTTCTTGTCAATGAAATTCTTAAGAAAAGATATTTTGTTTTGTTTCCTTCTCCCCGCGACATCAACTACTAAGCTGTATAGTTATTTATTCAACTGTATTAAGCCAGGAATTTTTTATATTCATAATTCATCTTGTCCAGTTCTTCACCAAAAAAAAAAAAAGTTTTATCTGACATTGCTGTGTTCTATAAAATAGAAAATAAACAAAAATTATTAATAATGAAACAAAACTAATAAAATAAGATTTAGATTATTTTTAGTTTTTATATTTCTCTGCTGGCAAGTATTTAAGCACTTTTGATTTATCAAACACTTTTTAAATGATTGTTTGTTCTCATTTATATATACTTGTAAATTTGAAGAAAAGAATGAACCAGAATGACAGAGAGACAAGAGAGTCAGTGAAACAGTCCTAACAGAGCCAGAGTTTTCAGGTCTTAGTTGGAAGCAATCAAATAGTTAAAGATAGGAGAATTTAGTAAAGATACCAAAGGGTTGAACATCCAAAGCTAATAGCCAAAAGTTCACCCCCATCAAACCATATCTCCTTAAAGCAAAATATAATTCTATACTATCATTCCAACTAACCTGTAACTCACACATTCTACAATTCCAATGACCTTAAAGAGGAAAACCTTCACTCAATACAAAGGAAATAGTTGCTGTTGAGTTGTATCAATTCACAATAATCAGTTATCACTGATAGTTGTAATCTTGTGCCAGGTAAGATTATCAAATATCCTTATAATATGGTATATATCAACACTGGTATTCTAGTGACTACTAACTTGAATGTTAGCATTATTCTATAATTCTTCTGATTTGAAAGTTAGCTTCACTCTATAATACTTCTGATTTGAAAGTTAGCATCATGCTATAATACTTCTGATTTGAATGTTAGCTTCACTCTATAATAGTTCTGATTTGAATGTTAGCTTCACTCTATAATACTTCTGATTTGAAAGTTAGCTTCATGCTATAATACTTCTGATTTGAATGTTAGCTTCACTCTATAATACTTCTGATTTGAATGTTAGCTTCACTCTATAATACTTCTGATTTGAAAGTTAGCTTCATGCTATAATACTTCTGATTTGAATGTTAGCTTCACTCTATAATACTTCTGATTTGAAAGTTAGCTTCATGCTATAATACTTCTGATTTGAATGTTAGCTTCACTCTATAATACTTCTGATTTGAAAGTTAGCTTCATGCTATAATACTTCTGATTTGAATGTTAGCTTCACTCTATAATACTTCTGATTTGAAAGTTAGCTTCATGCTATAATACTTCTGATTTGAATGTTAGCTTCACTCTATAATACTTCTAATTTGAATGTTAGCTTCACTCTATAATACTTCTAATTTAAACGTTAGCTTCATGCTATAATATTACAATATTACCATAATTATTCATGTATAATACTTTCATATTTTCAAGCCTAAAAGCTTGTAGTGTATATTATGCACAAGAACTAAATATTATCTTTTCTTTCAGCCATACGCGTCATCATATTCAAGACAGCATATCTAAAATTGATGATCCAAACTAACTTCTGTTTTATAAAACTTCAAAGAAATAGCCACTGGAATGCATGTTTGTTTAGAATTTGTTTCTTCTGTAGAGAAAAAGCTAGATAGGAATTCCACAAGAATGCTACATGCTGTTTTGGACAAATCCTGGAAGCAAAACCCCCACAAAACAACAGCTTTACGGCCACCTACCTCCCATCTCAAAAACCATCCAAGTAAGATCAACAGGGCACTACTTGAGAAGTAAGGAAGAACTCATAAGCAACACTCTCTTATGGACTCCTACACATGGATATACAAGTGTTGGCCATCCAGCAAAGATTTCCACATATCAGCTTTGTGTGGATACTAGATGCAGCCTAGAAGACCTACCAGGTGGGATAGATGATAGGGATGGATAACAAGAGAAAATCAGGGAACTCAGTGCTCTCAGCATGACTTGATGATGATGATGATGATGATGATGATGATGATGATTGTGAACTTATTTTTGACAAATGTTTGTAACATTTTTGTATGAAAATGTCCTTATTTTGGCCTTTAATTCTGTGTAAATTTTGAGTTTCTAAACTATATAAATTATGAATAAAAGATTAAACAAATTTAAAATAAATTTAGCTGCAACAAATTCCAAAAAGTCAATGCATATTATACAAAAGACATTGTTTCCAGAATTTCATACCCAAAAGTTAGAAATGCATGTTATACACAACTAATGACTGTATATGTAAATACAAGATGCCCTCAAATATGGTAATTAATGTCGTGTTCTTTATCAGTAAAATAATTTTCTATGATTCTCAGTTATAAAAGAAACTAGAGACCTGAAAGAGAAAAAAATGCAGTTTGATATACAAAGGGGATAAAAAATGAACATATATGTTATCATAAGTAAGGTCGTTAGAAAATATTAACACAAATAACAAAGAGACGTATTCAGTGATATAAGTGGCAATAGGAATACAGCATTTGGTTAGTGGTTATGCGTGTGCCAAGACTGGATAAGATTGATAATTAGAGACTTGTTAATTAGTTAGATTGTTTCAAAAATGGAGCCATCAAAGACACAATTGATTGGGAGGAGGAAGAAATGGTCAGCACTGCATGCAAATCAAGGGAATTCAAGACCAATTTGTTCTCAGCACATAACACACTAGTCAAAAGGTCAAGAAGTCAGTCATTAAAAAATATTCATTTTGAGTAGTTCTTGTTTGGTGTCTGTTTCTCTACAAAGATTCTAATATGGTCTACACAATTATAAAAGAAAAAAAAAGGTAACTTTTTTCTCTTTGTCAGCAAATCTTATAACAAAGAAACCTGACATCAGCTTCTCTCTAACAATGTAGATATCTCAAGCTGTTAAATAGAAAACAAATATATATGCATAAAATAGAAATCTTAATTGTTCTATGTTGAAAACAAAACTGAAGCCATAAGTCTAGAAAAATGCTATTATTTCAAGAATAAGTCTAAATAATATTATTGCCTTCTTTAATATCAACTGCTTTTCTAACATCCATTAAAAGCTGCAGTAACTGAAAAAAAAATTGTAATTGAAAGCTGAAACAAAATTAGCTTTCTATATTTACATGTTTTAAACCTTAAACCAGAAATACAGGGTTGAGAGGAATTTCCAAGTAAATCAGATTATCAAAAAATGAAAAGAATGTAAAAGCAGCTTTTTAGCCATTTCACATCAAAAATGACATGAAATTTCAAGAATTATTTTCACCAGAAAATTTGTTTCTGAAATGTTAGATCCATCAAATACGGGAATTAAAACAACAATATACAAAACAAATTGATTTTGCAACAAACACCCCAAAATTAATTTATTTATACAGAAACTAAAGATACAGGGAGTACAAAAATACCATTGAATTGAATAAATTTTCAGCTAGAAAACACTTATTTTTTTTGTATAACTGTCAATGCTTTATTTTCAGCCATGAACAAGAATCTGCATACCCAGCACATAAAAATCTTTATCAATGGAGATAATCTACTTTTTCACACTAAAGATGGTAGCATCATTGTCAAAAAAAATGTTGTCTATATAGTCTTTCAATAGCCTGAACTGTTGAACTATCCCCACACATAAAGTGCATTTCCCACTGCTTGTGTTCATATCCACTGTTAAGTCTCAATATTTACAGAACATTCAATAGAACTATCCCCACACATAAAGTACATTTCCCACTGCTTGTGTTCATATCCACTGTTCCATTTCAATATTCATAGAACATTCATTCGAACTATCCCCACACATAAAGTACATTTCCCACTACTTGTGTTCATATCCACTGTTTAGTCTCAATATCCAACAAATATTCATAAATTTCAATAAGCACAATTCAATGACATGTTTATATTCCTGCTTAGCAGGGGAAAAAAATGGGTTATTTGTAGGAAGGTTCAACCTCAACTCCTATACTACCAACCAACATTTGCCTTTGACATTATGGGCTGACATAATAAAATAAGAAGAGTTATTTTCCAGATATTACAAGCTTGGCATGCAGACTGTTGTTTATCACTGTCAAAAATCCAGAAAATTTGCTCTACTAAATGGTATTATTGTGTTTCTGAGTGCAACAGAGTTTTCGTGGAAATAAATAGGAGGCATTACTTTCAGTATCCATGTCATTATTAAAACATCATATTCTGCTGATTTTACTCCCAGTGGGTTTTTCACACCAGTTTTAAACTGGTGGTTTTTCACTGAAGTCCAAGAGACTGCAATTCTCCTCAGGTCTCCATGACTCTTCTCGGTATTCTAGCTGATTTTTACAGTGGTCTGGATGGTCTCAATTGTTCTTCTGATCTCCAGTTCCTACAGTCTCTTTTCCAGGGCTTTAGAGACTTATCACTCTCACCCTCATGTTTCACAGCTTCTTCAGCTCTCAGGCAAGATCCAGGTATTTACCTTTTCGCTTTATTTCATTTTCACACAGCAGTCTTCTGGAATGGTAAAATCTACTAGATGGCAAGTTCTTTTTTTTTCTTGTCAATTAGTACTGGTCTGGTTTTCTGGCTAAGTTGTATAATCCGTTTATATTCTAAAGTGCAAGAGAATTTCATGGACCTCATGGTCAAATTTGAATCTCTTGTACAATTCCCAATTGATCCCCTTTCCTACCCCGTCATACCTATTCTTGTATTCCTTTTATGCCAGTTTTCTGCATTGATTTAAGTGATTAAACCTTTCATCTCTATCACCACGTAACATCCACTTGCAATTCTTTTGTGCATTATCATTAGTATTATCATTTTACTATTTGCAAGTTTTCCACACCAGAGGTAACTGGTGATTTTTCACTGGAGTCAGAGTAACAGCAAGTCACCTCAATTCTCCAGGATTTTTCCAACAGTAAAATTCACAAGATAGCAAGTTCTTTTTTTCTTTTTAATTAACTGTATTTACCCAACCCCTCCGCTCGGGCAGGATATGACACAAGGTCAATGATTTTAAGCGGAGTTTAACAGGTTTGAATTCAGAGTTTTCCTTCTCTTAGACTAGTTGCCTCACCAAGGCTGAAGAACCTAGTCTGCCCTACTATTTACCCATAGCTGGAGGGAGGGTAATTGGATTCATACCTTTCCCAAGGGTATCAGTGCTATGAGAAATGCAATCAGTTTTGTCCAGGATTTGAACTCGTGTCACCGTGTCCATTTCCTACGACGATAACCATTACACCACAGGCACCTCCTTCTTTTTAATTAACACTTGGTCTGGTCTTCTGGCCAGAATAATGGGATCCATTTGTATCTCAAAGTCATTATAATTACAGAATATTACGTAGCTTACAATTAGGATATAATTCTAAAACCTTTCACTTTGCTGTGCTTTCCACACTAAATAATGGTTCTCTGAAACTAGTGGACAAGTTCATATACCTTGGAAGCTGCATCTCATCTACTGAAAATGACATCAGTAGGTGACTAGCAAAGGAATGGCCTGCTATCAATAAGTTATCAATCATATGGAAGTCAGACTTATCTGATGAAATAAAACAGTGGCCGTGTCAATTCCAATATATAGATGCACAACATGGATGCTGACTAGGTATATAGAGAAAAGGCTAGGTGGGAATTTTACAAGAATGCTATGAGCTATATTGAACAAATACTGGAAGCAACATCCCACAAAACAGCAGCTGTATTGCCACCGATCTCCCATCTCTAAGACCATCCAAATAAGATGGACCAGGTATGCAGGATACTTGGAGAAGTAAGGACAAACTCATAAGTAACGTTTTCCAATGGACCCCTTCACGTGGACATGTAAATGTTGGCTGACCAACAAGAACTTATCTACAACAGCTGTGTACGGACACAGGATGCAGTCTAGATGGATGATAGAGACAAATAGCAAAAGAGAGTTAGGAGAATCCGTGCTAGTAGCACAACATAATAATGATGATGATGATGATGATATCTTATTTTGAATAAAAGTTTCCTTTTCCAAATGAATATCCTCAATGTACATTTTGTCACTGCGTGGTTTCCCTAAGTAACTATTTTGAAAGTTGATTTGTAATTGAGTTGATAAAAATTCTTTTTTAAAATAATCAGTCTCGTTACTTAACAAATCAACTTTGGTCACCAACATAGTCTTACTAGAGAACAATAAAAATTCTATTGCTATGGCAACACAAGCCATTACTCAATACACTCAATATGCTTTTGTTTCCAAAACAACAAAATTTCTCAACTTGCTAATATATTGCAAAAAGTTTCATTTTCAGCTTCAAAATTGACAGAAATTGGACAGAAGATTAATATTAATACAACAAATATATAAAATGCTATTAATCAATCAATAGAGGTAGAATATTTTTATCTGCAAAACCAACAGATACAAGAAATATATACATATTTGTTAGAATTGCTTGAGAAACCAACTGTAATAAATTTGACACAAGACTCCAGTCAGATGTTAGCTCCCAAGAGAAAGTCCTATTACTTTTTTATTGACAAATAACAATGGTGGAACTGGTACTACTTAAAACTTAAGAAACAAATACTCCAGTTTGCTTTAAAATACACTGACTGCATTTCTGCAGAGAGGTAAGACACACCCCTAAAACAAGTGTCTTAGTTATAACAGTAAACCATCTGATGGCAAGGATTCAGTCCTGGATCTTTGGAGCACCTCTTCACTGCCATTACTCCCAGGTCCACTCTGACTGTGAATGGTAGTACGTGTTAGGGTCCCATCTGTGGGTCACATACAACTGTTTAACCATTTAACTGTGTGCAAACAAATGATTGATGTTAAATTGAATTGTTAGTATTACATAACAATACTTGAAACCATTAAACTGTGTGCAAATAAAACTTTTAATGCTAGATTCCAATACTTGAAAACTATTTAACAGTGTGCAAATAGAAATATTAGTGTTAGATAACAATTCTTAAAAACCATTTAACTGTGTGCAAATAAAAGTATTAATATTTGATAGCAATGCTTGAAATATTTCAACTCTGTGCAAACAAATGATCTCTATCTTGTTTAAAAATGTTACATATGAACTATTCATCTACAAATTTTATATATATATATATATTTATGAATAAGATTTGGCATTAAATGACCTACAAGGGTTGATATGCCATGAAATACAAACACCCAATAAATTAAGATATCTATATAAATAATATTGTTTTCATTTATAACAAGAGTACATGGCCGAGGATCAATTGTTATTCTGACTTAATTTTACTTTAATGTTTCACTTTATGCAAATGTTGTGAGGCACAGATCAATCTCTTGTCTTCTCATGTATGGGAAAATAGTAGGTCAGACTATGTTCTTTAACCTAGGTTAGGCAAGGAGAAGGAAAACTCTGAATTCAAACCAACTTTACTCCACTTAAGAATTGGCCTTACATCATACAGACTGATTGATTAATTCATTGATTTGAATGGTATATCAATCCACCAAGTGTTATTCTATACTTAGAGGTTAAGGAATCACATTTATTGTACATTCATATTTAAATTTTTGGTGTAGTTGTTTCTTAAGAGTTGTTCTTCGCTTTTTTTTTGCATATGGTGCTATCAAACATGGATAATTTTTAAACAGATCTATTTGACGCATAAATAGAACCCTAACAGGTATTAAAAATTAGAATAGATCTAGGAATAATGGCAATGAAGAGGTACTCCACACTCCAGAACTGGAGCCTAACCATCAGATGCAGATGGAGACACAGACCTCTTTGACATTGTTACTGGAGTTTTACAAGGAGATACATTTACACTATATTTGTTTATATTCTGCCTTGACATTGTACTTCAAACATCAATTGATCAAATAAAAGAAGATGGCTTTACAGTAAAAAAAGAAAGAAGCATATGATATTCAGCAAAAACTATGATAAGCACAGGTTATGCTGATTATCTAATGCTTCTTGCAAATGCACCTGTCCAAGCTGAATCCCTTCTGCATAGCCTAGAGCAAGCAGCAGGAAGCATTGGTCTCCACATAAATGCAAATAAAACAGAGTTCATGTGTTTTAAAAGAGAAGAAACCATCTCCACTATAAGTGGCAGGTCCCTAAAATTAATTAACAAGTTCAGTTACCTGGGCAGCAATAGCTCATCTCTGAAAGTAATGTCAACTTACATCTAGTGAAGGTGTAAACTGCTCTTGACAGGTTATTGATCATATGGAAGCCTGATCTATCCAATAATGTGGTAGCTGTGTCAATACTACTGTATGGATCCACCACATGGACACTAACAAAATGCATGATAAAAAAGCTAGATGGGGATAATGCAAGAATGTTACATGCTGTTTTGAACGAATCCTGGAAGCAATACTCCAATAAAACAACAGCTGTATGGCCACTTACCTCCCATATCAAAAACCATCCAAGTCAGATGAACAATACATGTGGGACACTACAGGAGAAGAAAAGACAGATTCATAAATGATGTTCTTCAATGGACTACTATACATGGACATGCCAGTGTTGGCTGACCATCAAGAACTTACTTACTTCAGCTCTGTGCAGATACTGCATGTAGTTTGGAGGACCTGGTGGGAGTGATGGATGATAGGGACAGATGAAGAGAGAGTCAGGGAAATCCATACTGTCAGCATGATTTGATGATGAGGATGATGACAAGCACAATGTAAAATTGTTTAGGTGTCACCATTTCTTAAAAAAAAATTTTAACAGCCCAAGATAAACTAGTTTAATAAATCAATGAAGCAGATAAATTTAATGCTTTTAGAATAAACTAACTATTCTGTAGAACAACAACTTTTAGAAATCACTTTTCTTTCAAAAATCCTCAAATCGAATGTTACTTAATATGAATGATCAAATGACAAGCAGGTTTCAATGTGCTGAGATGTTTCACATCAAGTTGACTGTTACATTCATAAGAACTTATTGCTTATGTATATTGCATAAGCATTTAGCAATCAATATTGACCAAATGAATAGAATATAAATTAAAATTTTAAAAGCCGATGAATCGGATAAAAGATTTTTTGGCTAAGTTATAAAAGAAAAGAAAATTCAGTCTTTGAGATGACAAGTTGAAGTTTTAAGTTCAGAATTAATGGAAGCATTTGATCTCTCCAAGAATGACATGCAAATGTCTTGGTAAAACAAAACAAAAAAAGATTAATGCTAATGAGCTGGAACCATTTTTACCATTTGTGGCATTTCAGTTCTGTTTCAACCATATGCTTTCAATTCAAATTATAGAAACTTCTCTTGTTCAAATTAGTGCTTTTTTTTAAAGCTAATCATGAAATGAATATATATTCTGAATCTAAGAATGTTCATAATTATTTACAATGTTTTAAAGAAATGAAAAAAGATAATTGGCTTGAAATTTGGAAATACAATCCTGGCAAAGCCAATGATTTTTTGTTTTTTTTAAGTGAGGGGAGTAAAAGTACAGTAGAGACTCAATTTAACGGGCCTTATTACAATGAATTTGGGATTTAATGGATCTTATTATAAGGCTCAGCCCCACCCATCCCCCAAAAATGGACCAAATTTCAACCAAAAAAAATACACAGCCTTGGGCCAGACTGATTGACAAAATATTGCAAATTTCTACTGACCCAGTTTTCTTTATTTAAAATTTAAAAAAGTACATTATTTTTCTAATTTATGAGAACATGAGTCTCTATGTAAGATTTTATAAAATAGTTTATTTTGGTTTTATTTCTTTATTCAATGGCATATAAAACTTTGTGGGTTATTTAATGCCTAAAACCATTCTTGTAGAAGAACAGTAATGATACAACTTAATAGCAAGGAGGATGGTGGGTTCATACCTTTCCCAAGGGTATTAGTCCAAAAGTGAATGTAATAGCACAACTGGAGTTCAAACTCACTTACTTTGAGGCAGAAGTCCAGTATGTTAACCATTACACTATAGGAACTTTCTCCCATAATATTTTGGGTTATTTCAAAGCTAAGAACCACTGCCAAAAAGCGGAGTAAATACTTCTTATTCTTTATTATAATTTAATAATTTTGTATCAAAACATTTTTCATGAAAACTTCCTTAGATTTTGACTTTTAAACTATATTTTTGGGAAAACTTATCAATTAAAAAACATCATTGAGAGGTTAATGTTTATGTCCTCTAGGTGATCATTTTTCATATTACAAATGTAAATATATAATTACAATTTTTTGGAGTCCACAAAGAAGTCATGGAAAGAAGGTTATAACTTTGGTTTCTGCTTAGGAAATTTTAGTTAACTGTATATTTTATAGAAAGAAATTACTTAATAAATAATTGATACTCACCAAAAAGTGAGTGAACAGTCAGATGCTATGAATGCCATTATCATTTCACCAAGTAATTCTACACAATTGGATTTTCTTCTATGAACGAAAGTTTTAGCCTTATTTCTTCTTTTAAATAGTATTAGGGTCATCAGGAGAAAATGTGCACCGCTTTGAAGCCTTCCTCTCAACAGTTTTATTTGCACACCTATCCACCTCACTGAATATAAATGTATATATCACCAGGCCCAATTATATTGACTCAGAAGTGCAACGGTGAAATGTGATTTGAAAAGAAATATCTGTATGTGTTATGAGAATACTGTATGAAGAATTTCGTTATGCATTTACGACCGGGTGTCGGTTTAACAATCTTTACTTTGAATTGTTCCATGGGATATTTCTTTTGTTCGGTGTCCACAGGAATGAGAGGCACAAAATTCTCTAGGATTTTGAGATACAAACAGATCACCTAATCTAGGCCAGAAGACCAGACCCAGTGATAGTTACCAAAAAGGAGGATCTGCTGAATAGTGTACTTTACCATCCTGATAGACCACAGAGTGAAAATCAAAGAAAACAAAAAGAGAAATAAGTACTTAGACATTGCCAAAAAACTAAAAAAGCTAGGGAACACGAAGGTGACAGTGATACCAACAGTAATTGGTGCTCTCGGAATGATCCAAAAGGCTCGGTAAGGGGGTTGGAAGAGTTGGAAATTGGTGGATAAGTGAAAATCATCCAAACAGCTGCATTGTTAAGATCAGCCAAAATACTGAGAAGAGTCCTGGAGATTTAAGGAGATTTGCTGTTACTCAGGCTCTAGATCATCAGCTAACATTGGTGTAAAAAACTCGAAAGTAATAAATAATAATAATCCTTTATAAATAATTGTAGCTTCAACTAACTATTCTTAATACAAATAATTTGCACAGTCTTATGATTTCAAGTATCCCAATCAAGTACTAATAATTTTTAAACTGATATATTTGACCTAGAGATGAAACCCAAATAGCTATTACCATTCTGGGTCAGAGTGGACCCGGGTGTAATGGCAATGAAGGGGTAGTCCACATTTCTCCAGATCTCCAGAGCTGGAGCCTCACCACTAGATGCAGTTTAATTTCAAACCGAAAAACACTCCTTATTTGGTGGAAGGTTTTATATCTCTGCAGGTACTGCAGCTGGTATATTCTAAGCTCTGCCAACAAGGGTGGAGGCATTCTTGAATTGTACAATGACAGACAAACATAAAAAATAGATTTTATATACTTGTGTATGTCAATTCAAGAGAGGATATAGCAAAATAAGAAGAGAAAAGGCTGACATGACAAATACAACAGTGTACCAGCTGACCTTACAAGGACTGTTTGGCAGGATGATAGAAAGAAATAGTAATAAACAAACACATAGGTTTAATAAAAAAAAGTTAACATTTATACTCAGAATATGCAAGACAATTTTACAATATTAATGTCTGTTCAGCAAAATTCAGTTTTCTTGTTCAGAGTTTGAGCAATAGACTTCTTGGTGTGGTCCTAATATTGGGCTGTTGCTTGTGCATGTGTGGGAGATGAAGTCACAGAGCCTCAAATTGTACTTGATAAAATCATTGTTTATGTAAAGGGAAGGTTGACATTCTGGGCACAGACTTCTTTCAAGTTGTTAGTGGTTAGCTGTGTGTCCTTCTTGGGGTTACTACAGTCATGGATAGTGACATTAGTAGAAGTTTAAAGTAGGCAATAAATGTGAATGGGAAAAAAAAACATTATTGGGGGTTCAATACAGGTTGCACACATCAGCAAGGAAAATATCATAAGTTATGGGGGAGGGATCTGTACACAACACATGATGAAGAGGGCAGCCATGAGGTCGGGAAAATTAAACGTGTGTTAACTGGTGATGCTATAAGAAGGAGTTTTACATATTACTATGTTGAGGGTCTGCTGGATATGAGGTCTGTCAGAAAAGTAATGGGACTAAGTGTACTATGTGAGCTATAGGTGAAAGAGGGATAAGAGAATAATATTATCATTTCACATGATATGTTGGGATTATATAATTGTAGTCTTACTTTTCTACAATCATTGCATTTTTTTTCTATATGCTTTTGTATATATATATGAGATCTATCAGGAAAGTAATGGGACAAGGTGTACTATGTGAGCTATAGGTGAAAGAGGGATAAGAGAATAATGTTATCATTTAACATGATATCTTGGGATTATATAATTGTTGTCTTACTTTTCTACAATCATTGAATTTTTTTTCTACATGATTTTGTTTACATTTCCTCTTTTTCAGGTCATTTATCTATGAGCACTGAGGAATAAATAAACCTAAAATTTTTCGTTCTGTTGGGGAAAAACTCCATCACAAATACTTGAAATGCTTCAGCAAATGTATGGAAATAACACCATGTTGTGCATACATGTGATTTTAAGAGGTACAAAGGGTTCAAAGAGGGTTGTGAGGAGGTGAAAGATAATTCTAAAAGTGGAAGGCCTTCAACACACTGGGGGGGGTGTCCTCGTGGTGTAATGGTTAAAGAGATGGACTGTGGAATCGTAGTAAGCGAGTTCGTACTCCAGTCGCACTATTATGTTCACTTTCGGGCAAATACCCTTAGGAAAGGTATAGAACCCCCTTATCCTCCCAGCTATGGGTTAAATAGTACCGCTTCTTCTAGGAGAATAACCTACAAAGGTTGATATGCCATTAAACAAAGAAACGAAACCAAACCATCAACACACTGGACTGAGGTCAATGTTGAACATGTAAGGTGGCGTGTAATTATCATCAGTTGACTGTTCAAATGTTCACACATCAGCTGGACATGAAAAAGTTCAGTATTTGGAAGATTTGGGCATGTCTGAAAACTAACAGAAATGGTTATGCTAAGTATCTAGCAGTTCCTGGCCAAGAGGAACATCTCCATACTGGGAAAACCTCCCTATTTATCTCATATTGTGTCTTTTTTTTATTTTACCCAAGTTTGAGGGAATCATCAAAGTAGCCTGTTTTAAAGGCATGATAGCAATCAAGAGGACCATAATCACAGAACAGAGGGGCATCCTAGAAGAATCCTTCAAGTAGTGCATAAAAGTGTAGCAGATTTTGGTTTGGTTTAGTTTCGTTTGGTTTTATAGCATATCAACCATTGTAGGTTATTAATGCCAAATCTATTTTTATACATATAAACAGTTCTATTTCAAATAATTCAGTTTAGCATACAAAAAGATTTTTATTTCAAACAATTCAGTTTATTATAAGTACACAATTTAGTTCTATTTGACTCATAGATAGGACCCTGTCGGGTGCTACCACTCCAGGCCAGAGTGGACCTAGGAGCAATGGCAATGAAAGGGTACTCCACATTCCCCAAAACTCCAGCATTACTGGAACTTCACTATCAGATTGTTTGGTGTCATATCCAGGACACTCGCTGAAGGGGTCTTACCTCTTGGTAGAGAAGCAGTCAGTGTATTCTACAGCTCCAGCTGACTGGGCAAAAGTGTTGCAGAGAAGAATGGGAAAGGACATTAGATTCAAGGAGGGTTACGTTGAAAGGAAAATCATGTAGTTTGTTGTTTGAAATTGAAAAAAGTTCTTTGTAACACCAGTCATATTACTTTTTACACACTCCTCATATATTGTGTTCTATCAGACTGGGAAGAAAAGGGTATTATATATGGCTAATTTGAGGGTCAGCCATATTGGTTAGCTGACAACTCTGTGAGATTCATGCCGAGAGCAGAGGTCAAATTCTGTTGATTGCTTGAATTTTCCCAGAAAATGCAAGAAAGAAAATTTCTGCATATTCATGATTTTTTTGGTGGGCTGAGGTGACATTGGTTGTGGTACCTTCCAAATGGCCAAAAAAAAGGTCACCAAACTTTCTCATCACTCCAGATGCACAGTAGGCAGTCAGTGACCTACGTGACCCACCAACAGTTCAATTTTTGACTGTGATGAAAAGGGTTGTGAATCATAAAGTGATTTGACTTAATATAATGTGACATAGTGAGTAATTGTAAGATGGTAAAAAAATGATCCCTTAGATTAATTCAAATTTAATACTGTCTTATCAGCATGGCTTAGAATAGGCTGATTGTATTCTCAGCTGGGGTAAGACCTCCCTCCTACTCAAAAAAAAAGTGGTGCCCAGGATATGACACTAAATTGCATCTGATGGTGAGGCTCCAGTTCTGGAGATCTGAGAAGTAAGGATTACTTCTTCATTGCCATTACTTCCAGGTCCACTCTGACATGGAATGATAGTACCTCTTAGGGTTCAAATACATTTCAAATAGATGTTTAAAAATTATTCATATTTGATAGGAGGACTGTATGCAAAAAACAACACAAAAATATAAATATGAATGCAATTCCCTAACCTCTAGGTATAAGATATCCATAGATGCATTGACATGCTATTAAAATCCATATATCAAATCTGACATACTTTCAGCAATAACGAACACCACATTATTCAGTTAAATCAAAAGTTTTGTGTATATCAATATGTTTAATGATAAAACTTTGGAGAAATTGTTTAAATACAAAGCTTACTGATTTTGTATTTAATAAATAAATAAAACAAGCCAGGTGTGTTTTATTGTCAAGAAATCTTTAAAAATTTTTTACTTATTTCTTCTATGAATTTTTCTTTTACAGAAGACATCATAACTTTGAATGATACAAGATGGTTGTCATGGAGAAAAACTGTTTTTGACATATAATCCTGAGTGTCAGGAAGAGAAAAACACAACCTTTTGTAATATTTACTTTGCTTATTATCACTTTCAATATACAATCTGCCTGACAATGTCTGACAAGTTAAACACTTGCAATGCATCATCCTTTATACTTGGTATTATTTTTTCCATATTAACTTTGAAATGAAATATTTCTCCAGTTTATAGATAAGGTTACATCTGCACTCACACAACACTGAGTTCTGATTATGCATGATTTTCTCTAAGGATAACAATTTCTTTGGTGTCAACCCAAATGCATGATAAATACAATTTATAGCCAAACATTTTGCCAATTAATTTTTTTTCTTCTCTTAAATTGAGGACAAAAAAAGATGGTAGTAGCAAGCTGCTAATTTGTAAATGGGGAAACATCGGTGAATCATTTGAATGACATTTGAAAATTGTTCCTTTCACTTAAGAAATATTTTAAAAATCTTCAGAAATAAAATATTACGTTGCAAATTTAATTCTTAATCATTCGAAATCCCTTATATATTTGTTTTGAAATAGGTGAGGGAGATATTTTCAAAATATTTTATTATTAAAAAAAAAAATGGAATTCCTCAGCTAAAATAGAGAAATTTTAGATTTTGTTTTGATTTCTTTGTTTATGGCATATCAACCTTTTAGGGTTATCTAATGCCAAAACCATCTTTGTAGAAAAACTGCAGTGGTATTACTTAACCCATAGTTAGAGAGATAAATGTTCTCATATCTTTCCCAAAGGTATTAGTCTAAAAATGAATTTAATAAATAGGCACTCATGGTATAATGGTCACTGTCATAAAAAACGGACATGGTTCAAATCCCTGACAATACAGTTAGCATTTCACATAGTGCTAATATCTTTGGGAAAAGTATGAATTCAACTATTCTTGCTCCAGTTGAATAGTAGAGTAGACTGACTCTTTAACCTTGGCAAGACAACCAATCTAGGAGAAGGAAAACTCTGAATTCAAACCTATTAAACTCTGCTTAAAATTGACCATGCATTGCATCCTCTTTGTGCTGAGGGGTTGGTAAAATAAGAAAATTAAGAAAAAAAACGAAGCAAACATAATGACATGATTGGAATTAATTTTTGGGGTGTAATACATAACATTATATCATCATCATCTTGCCATCCATCCCTATTAGTCACCGTTCTTGGCAAAACCTCTACACATCTTTACATTCAGTGTCCACACAAAGTTGATATATGTAAGCCTTTTCTGGTTGGCCAAAAGTGGGATGTCCATGCATAGGAGTCCACAGGAGAACATAGCTTATCATATTTACCAAACCCTCTGCTCGGGCAGGATATGACACAAGGTCAATTTTTAAGCGGAGTTTAACAAGTTTGAATTCAGAGTTTTCCTTCTCCAAGACTAGTTGCCTCACCAAGTCTGCCCTACTATTTACCCATAGCAGGAGGGAGAATAATTGGATTCATACCTTTCCCCAGGGTATTAGTGCTATGTAAAATGCAATCAGTTTCATCCAGGATTTGAACTCGTGTCGCCGTGTCCATTTCCTACGATGATAACCAATACACCACAGGCACCTCCTAGAACATAGCTTATGAGTTCATCCTTGCTATTCCAGCAGTGCTCAGCATCTCTTGTTCATCTTACTTTGATAATTTGGGTGGTGGGAGGTAAGTGGCCATACAGCTCCAGTTTTGGGAAATGCTGCTTCCAGGATTTGTTAAAAATAGCATGCAGTATAGTTCTCATCGAACCTTTTCTCCAAGCATTTCAATTAAGTATAAGGAGTGCAACCATACAGTAGTTCTGACATGCCAGCAGCTTGGAAGAATTCACATTTCATTTCATCAGAGATCAGATTTCCATATGATCGATAACCTGTCAATAACATTTTTATACCTTTCCATTGTTTATACTGACATCACTTTCAGTAGATGAGATATTACCACCAAAGTATATGAACTGGTCAACTAATTTCAGAGGCTTGCCATTTAATGTAGAGATGGCTCCATTTTCTTTAAAACATACAAACTCTATTTTATCTGCGTTCACATGAAGATCATTGCTTCTGGCTGGCTGCTCCAGGTAATGCAGCAGATATTTGGCTTGGACCAGAGTATTTGCAAGAAGTGGTAGATCATCTCCATAGTCTGCATCTATGATAGTTTCGGTGGAGTATCGTCTGCTTCTTGTCTTTATTAGTGTGAGACCTTTTACACATAAGGAAAGTGTGAATGGCAATCGACAGGTTGTCAATTTGAAATCTCTGATAAAATAAAACTAGCTTTCTTCCAAGCTGTGGCTGTGTTGGTACTACTATATGGATGCACTACTTGGACTCTAATTAAAAGCATAGAGAAAAAGGTGGATGAGAAATAGACAAGAATACTACATGCTGTTTTGAACGAATCCTGGAAACAGCATCCAACAAAACAGCATCTGTACAGCCACTTACCTCCCATCTCACAAACCACCCAAGTAAAACAAACAAAACATGCTAGGCACTGCTGGAGAAGTAAGGACAAACTCATAAGTGATGTTCCCTTAGGGACTCCTATACATGAACGAGCCAGTGTTTGCCAACCAGCAAGAACTTATATACATCAGCTCTGTGTGGACACTTGATGCAGTCTAGAGGACCTGCCAAAAGCAATAGACAATTGGATCAAATAGTGAGAGAGAATCCTGAAACTCTGTGCTATCAGTACAACTTGATGATGATAATGATGACTGTTGTTCTATTAGGATGGCTTTGGTATTAAATAACCAATGAATATTGATATGCCATTAAACAAAGAAACCAAACTAAACTAAACCTATTTCCATAGAATGCACAAGTAACACACTCTAATCAAGAGAGCAAGATATTGACCCTTGGCAAAAGTGCTGATCTGTAAATAAATAATCCTGTAATTTTTAATCAGTATTATGCTATTGTTATAATTTCTTTTATTTTATAATTAGTTATTATTGTGGCAATTTTCCTACTATGTCTAATTTATAAATTAAGTATTATCATTGGAATGTATATATAGGGTTTGGTAGTATTCATGGTCTCAGGCATCTCTCAGGTGGGGAAGTATGTTTTGGAATGCATCACCTGTAGGAGGAGAGAAACTACTGTAATAGAAGGCAGGCTCTTTACCAAATGCTTCCAGCAAGTGATATTGTAGATAAAAATGAAATATATATTAGCGAATAGGGCAGGGTATAGTAGGCAACAAAACCTGTAATACCAGTATTGTGCAACCTACTTATGAAAAGGAAATTTTCAAACTTTAGAATATGAAATCCTGTTCATAAAAGTGCTCACCTGGTAACAAACAATAGTAAGTAACAACTGTAAAATTATCAAGTAATGGATATAACAAGTGATAACCATGGCCTAATTGGAAAGGCAGCTGTCCCAGTCAGATATATTTCTTCAAGAAAAGGAATGCAAAGTTAAATCTCAATGGAAGCTTACTTTTTATTTCTGGTCTATGTTGCTAGTAAAATAAAAATATGAGAAAACGCAATAAAAAGAAACTGAAATTAAGACACAAGAAATACAAGTCAAAAATTAATGACAATGCTTCATCCAAGAACTTCTAATAATATTATTCTAGAATATGTAAACCTAAATGACAGCAGGTCAGGCTTTCAAGGAGAATAAAGAATGAAAGCTATATAATTATACTTGAGCTTTCATAACCCCATGTTCTCCATGATCTAATTAGTAAGCTAATTGCCCTGAAGATGCAAACTTACTGAGAAACATATGCAAGTTTCTCACTGAATGATTCTTCTTTATTTCCAACTCCTATTTCTAACTAATTACTATAGAATGAGAGTCAACAAAAGAAATAGAATTGACGATTGGGAATGAAAAGTAGTTGCGACAAAAAGCAACAGAAATAAGATGAAGGAAATACAAAAATATTAATAATAGTGACAATGCTTCATCTAAGAAACTTGTAACTTATTACACATAATACAAACCAACAGAAATCAGAAAAAAGAACTACAAGTGAAACACTGACAATACCTCATCTAAGAAATTCAAATTATATTAATTCTAATAATGTTAAAATGTCATGTGGCCAGCAGTCAATCCTATGAACATTATTTTTATCATGAAGGGTTTTCAGACTATTGTCTTCATCTTTATTGTTATTTCCACAATGTTTTGCCCGAGATGTCCTCTGGCCTTCTTCAGGTGTTTGTCGAACTTGGTAACCTTCACGGAACTTCGAACTACGTCCTTTATTGAATCCACAGGGGTCGCCTGCTCTGATTCCGTTAGCCATAACCAGGTACAAGTGTTAAGTAGTTAAGATTGAACCTTCAACCTTCAGATAATTGTCTCTTTAGAAGCTCAGGGAGCCAACGCCTATAACCGTTACACTATGTGTCCTACTGGACAATTCAGAGTGAATTTTTGGGACTTATAAACTTAATGTTCTTACTTGACTAGGATTACTACTATTATGTATGATTTTTTACCTGTGCTCATATTCAGATATTTCTTCTTTTTTGTGGAAATAACAATAAAGATGAATACAATAGTCTGAAAACCCTTAATGATGAAAATCATCAAGCTTTGTCTCAGAAATTTTGACATCTATAAACATGGTTTGATGAAAAGGCAGAGAAACGTGTCATCTTTAATAGGTAACACTATATGGATAAGGATTTGAGATTTGAGATTTCAAAACTGACAACTGGAATATCATGATATTTTAAACAAATATCTTCAGATGAATATTGATGTGCTGCATCAACCAAGTAGCATGACAAAAAGAGCTTCAAGCTATATATATATATATATATAACTGCTACTTCTTTACAGAAGAAGTTATCTCCTCAAACCCCTACCTCACAAAAATTCCCAAGGGAATAAATGTGGCTCCTCAGGCCAACTTCACTTTTGCAGGCCCTGCCACACATAGGACAAGCAAAAGATCTGTCTTTGGTATTGAGTGGTATGCACTTTCATATGGCTTTTCAGACCTGCTGCAGACCCACATACTTTGTTAAAAAATCCACACAAATTACCGATAGGTTGCTGGAAAATCACCCAGTGATTGTTTGCCGTGATGTTAAGATTGAAAAGTGTCCAAGACTGAAATCAAATCCTACTTCAAAAGTGCTCATTTAAAGTTGGAGTGTTCAATTCTCTATACTTCAAACTATTGTAGATCAGTAAAGGAAAAATAATTGGCTCTTGGGAAAGCAACAGAAATAAGATGAATGGAATACAGAAATATTAATAATAGTGACAATGCTTCATCTAAGAAACTTGTAACCTATTACATATAATTCAAGTGTAATGCAACGCAATAGAAATCAAAAGAAAGAAATGCAAGGGAAACACAGACAATGACTTATCTAGGAAATTCAAATAATATTATTTCTAATAATGTTAAGATGTCATATGGCTATATGTAGGTCAATTTTGGAACTGTAAAAAATGGCATTCAAAGAAAGTTGCAAAATAATGTCAAAAGTTACCACAGGAAATATCTTTCTTCAAAAATTTGTATTTATTTGAGGAATCAAACTTAAAGACCAAATAAATTGGCATTTTAATCACGGTATAGGTGTCACTGGCAACACGCATCGCTTAAATAAAACCTGAGTTTTAACAAAAATGAATTAATGCAATACAGTGCCCACGGTGCAATGGTTATCGTCACAGGAAATGGACACGGCGACACTGGACGAGACAGATTGCAATTCACATAGCACTAATACCCTTGGGAAAGGTATGAATCCAATTATTCTCCCTCCAGCTATGGGTAAATAGTAGGACAGACTAGGTTCTTCAGACTTGGTGAGGCAACTAGTCTAGGAGAAGGAAAACTCTGAATTCAAACCTATTAAACTCCCCTTAAAAATTGACCTTGTGTCATATCCTGCTCGAGTGGAGGGGTTGATAAATATGATAATAGTAATATGGTTTCATTTCAAACACTGGGTTTAATAATCACAAATCACATACTTCAAGAAGAAAGAAATCTAAACAACAGTCTATGAAATACTTATAAAATTTATGATACTAAAATAGGATTAGTCTTTCTTATGATGTTGACCAATACTTTAACAACCTCATAGTACATTTATTCTCACTTTTGCTTCTTGACCACCCAGTTCTGTAATGTTTAGCTTTTCATTCTGTAAGCTGTCATTATGTAGAAGAGACTGATTGCATTTCATATAGCACTAATACCCTTGGGAAAGGTATGAATCCAATTATTCTCCCTCCAGCTATGGGTAAATAGTAGGGCAGACTAGGTTCTTCAGCCTTGGTGAAGCAACTAGTCTAGGAGAAGGAAAACTCTGAATTCAAACCTGTTAAACTTCGCTTAAAAGTTGACCTTGTGTCATATCCTGCCCGAGTGGAGGGGTTGGTAAATATGATTAATACAATACACTTAATGATAAATATTTCTAAGTTTATTATACTTTTTCTTTAGAAATTAAATGAAAATATGAAAATTAAAAAGGAATAAAAACACTAGAATATTTAATTTAATATATGAATAACTATTTACATATGCCGTTTTATTTATTGTATATTTTTATGGTATTCATCTGTTGAAATTACCTCCCCCTAAATGATTGTTTCCTTCTTCTTCTTTATTGTTTACGATTTTAATTATCATGAATATCTTTTGAATTTATCATTAAAATAGACTTAACTATTAAAAAATACAACTTATATAATTATTCTGATTTGTTTATATTTTTAAAGTGAGTGAATATTCATTAAAAAAAAAATGTTTACTAGCTAGATACGGTAGATAAAAGTGCTATACAAAAAAAGTAAAAAGGAAAGAGAGGGGTCAAGAAAAAATTTACATTCAACACCAACAGCTTCAACATCAAATCTCCAGGGTAATGTTTCTTCCCCCTCCTACTCATCTTCTCCAAATGAAGCACCAGAAGAAGAATATTTCCAGCCAAAGAATCATCCAAAAGGGCCTTATAGCCTTATCAAATTTCCAAGATATGCTCTCGAGTTAGTCAGGGGAGACATATCTTCTAATCTTGGAGCCAGCCTTGCCAATGCCTTGCTCTTGGATTTGAAGGCTATGGGCCTTCTTATACCCAATATCAATATAAACAATATTATTATTGATAAATGACTGAGTTGACAGAGCAAAGATTAAAGTGAAAACAACTGCCCAACAAATACATGATCAAAGTATGGAAAATCTTATATGTATTGCAGTTGATGGGAGAATGGATAAGGACACATTGCTATATAAGGAAAATGTGGAGGAAAATGGACAGAAAACTATGAAAAAACTAAGGGACCAGAACGCCATTTAACTTTTACAAAGGAGACATCCTATGAAAGTAAATATCTGACACAGAGTTCTTCCTAATATTGGTGCAACAGGTGCTGTTCATACAGAGCAAGTGGTGGATGTTTTGCATGAATTTAACAGTGAGAACATAATCAAGGCTATCCTTGTTGACAACACTAATGCCAACATGGCTTGTAAAGGTGAAATGGTCGCAAGTTTTGAAAAAAAAATTTTTTTAAATCTTCGCACCATAATGAACTACCTTTCAGAGCCCTTTTTAAAAATATAGATGGTTGCACAAAAGGCCTTACAGCATTCAGTGCCCCCCCCCGGGGGGAAATTATGCTCAAAGGATTGCCATGATTTACCCAAAATATCATTTTCTACTATTAGCAGTCTTCTGGATTCAATTTTGAAAATTGATGAAATAGATGATCTCAGTTGTGACCAAAGACTCCTGTATGAATACACAGTAGGTATTTCTAGAGGTAAGGTTGACTCTAGATATGCCTCCAGGAAAATTGGTCCTTTAAACCAGGCAAGATGGTTAACTTTGGCCATCAGGCTCATGTGTTTATGGACTCATGGTGCATACCCACAAAGGCTCACAACATAACTCTACAGTTTAATAAATTTTATCGTAAATGTGTATGCCACTTGTTGGTTTGAAATTAAAAGAAATAATAAATTCCACAATCAGCAACAGCACATTTTTAATATGATCTAGAGAATTAAGGAGCATCCTCATGAAATCCAACAGATAGTGTTAAGAAATATACAAGGTAATAAATTTTGTTTACTGCTAGAAAACCTTCTATATTCCATAGTCAAATGTGCGGAAGTTGAAGTAAGAGAAAAAACTTTTAAAAGAATTTTGGCCTTTAGGTAAGTAAATATTTATTCATATATCACTGACTCAATTATTTCAATTTATAGAATCATTTTTAATGATTTTATCCAATTTCACCAGAATTATTAAAGCAGTAAAGATGGGATTTTTTTAATTATTCAATTAATTAATTCTTATATTATTTCAGGAGTGGGGAGTCAACCAGGAAAAGGTAAAAAAGAATATCAACTATTAATTTTAATGCCACACATTGGACACAATTAATAGATTTAACATTATGTAGCATTTTTGAACCACCAATGACGGAAGATTTTTCTGAATCTGAACTTCGAGAATCATTGTTAAATGGAACCAAGCTTGACTTGCCAGATTTGCTCTAACATTCTCAGGCAATGGAACAGGCAGTCAAGTTAACAACGGAAACTTCACAAACTGTATACGGTTTTGAACCAAGGCATCAACACATAACAGCCAAAGTTTTGAGTTAGAAATTGAGAATGGCATTTTTGTCTAAGGGCTCTTATTTGGAGCAATTTGACTCTGTATATTAAGCTCTATTAAAATAGTGTTTCTTTTTCCTTATTTTTTTGTTTGTTATATTTTCACTTATAATAGAAAAAAATCAATTTTTAAGGTATTCAAATATTACTGCTTAATTCATAACGGTAAAAGGCAGTTCATAGAAACAGATACTGAAGTGGGGAGGCAGATTTTCAATTTGAAGATTAGTCATCATTTCTTTAAGTAATATCATTTTTATAAAATAAAAGGACATTTTCTGATTTAAATACTAATATTATTTGGTTTTCACACTCATATACAATCCAAATCTTGCAAAAACGAGGAATTTTCAGCATATTTTTATCTACGATCTTTGATACCAAACACTCAAAAAACCGTCGAACTATTTGATCTAATTTTTTGTATGAGTACTTAATAGGTCCATACACAACTTTCGGTAAGTGAGATTTTTTAATATTTTAGGAAAAGTGAAAAATCAACCTTCCCTAATATATATATACATATATATATTGATAATGAGGTTTGCTATATTTATGAATAGTGTTCAATATTAGTGAGAGAGCATACGTAGATATACATTAGAATAGAATAGTCATAGTCAACAACGCTTGATGATGGTCCATTCCTCCTGAAACCGACAGTTACTAAGTGTCATTGCTTCAAAGCTATATATATATATATATATATATATATATATATATACAGCATTGTCAAGAATCATTTGAGACTCTTGACTGCTTCATTGAATTTCAGTTTCAATTTTGTAGGTATATATATATATATATATATATATATATACCTACAAAATTGAAACTGAAATTCAATCAAGCAGTTAAGAGTCCCAAAGGAGCATATAGGGTTAGGCCTCAGTCAAATAGTTCAAGAGAGGCTAGAAAATTAAAGAAAAAGGACAAAAAACAACAAAAAATTAAATTTCATACAATCATTTCAAAATACCAGTCATTCTTGCACTCTATATTTCTAATGAACTTAAAGGAAATAAATATCAAGGGTCCTGCATTAGAACAAGTTGTTGATTTAGTTCTCCTCATGCGAACAATAGGATATATATTTGTGGAAAATGCTAGAGATTTACATCATGATGACTTATTTGTTTGACAACTAATTAGAGGCATACCAATTATCGTCTGGTTAAAGGAATTTGAAACAATATTCTCAAGGCCCAAAACTGTTTCCTTTGTTGACGTAGGAAAGTATCTATGCACAGATACAACAATACACCAGAAAATCAAAAGAAGATATAAAATGATGATACTACTAGATTTAGAGTACTGACAATTTCTGATGGAAAAAATATTCCAATCAAAGTAATACAATGAACAACATTAGGCATATTAAAATCTATTCGTATTCAAGCCAGTAATACAGTTGAAAATATTTATTGCTCATTGCATTTTGATTAGAGCTTCTGTCAAAACTCATTTCAGCAAATAACAATATTAAATATCAAGCCAATATTTTTGGAAGTTTTTTTTTTACATTGATGACAAGTTTATATTCATATGTATAAAGTTAACAGAATGAAAAATAAACAAACTAGAGATTTTTTTTTCTTTTTTTGAAGCAATCAAAACAGCATTTTTACTCTTTATTTATTAGAGAATAGCTAGGAAGAGAAAGACATTGCCAGTGGCCTAAACTGGTCCTCTTAGGTGTGAAAGAAAATATAAACAGAAAATCCCTGAAGAAATTAATTTTTGTTTTTTCAAATTTTTTTACTTACCAAACAAAACAAAGATGGATGTAACTTAGAAGTAAAGGTTTGGTTTGGTTTGGCTTGGTTTTATGGCACATCAACCCTTGTAGGTTATTTAACGCCAAATCCATTTTTATGTAAATAATCTGTTCTATTGAAAATAGTTCAGTTTAGCATAAGTACACAGTTTAATTGTCAAAAACATTTACATTTTTAACTATTCAAGCAGTTGTATGTAACAATTCGGTTAAGTGTAAATACAGTTTTAATGTCGAAAAACAGTTCTATTTGAAATAACTCAGTTAAGCATAAGCATGCAGTTTAAATGTAAGTATGGTTTAATTGTAAAAGTCATTTTTATTTCAAACTATTCAGTTTTACTCAAACAATTCATTTTAGCATAAATATGCTGTTATTTCTATTTAACCCATAGATAGGGCCCTATCAGGTGCTACCACTCCGGGCCAGAGTGGACCTGGGAGCGATGGCAATGAAGGGGTACTCCGCATTCCCCAAAGCTCCAGCATTGCTGGAACCTCACCATCAGATTGTTTAGTGTCATATCAGGACACTCGTTGGGGGGGTCTTACCCCTCTGCAGAGAAGCAGTCAGTGTATTCTACAGCCCCAGCCGACTGGGCAACTTAGAAGTAAAGGATTTCTAGCTGAGAAATTTTACATTTTAAGGAAGTATTATGAATACAATAATAGTTTACTATATATTTACTTAACCCTTTTTGCTGGCTGATAATTTTTTAAATTTTGTAGAGTGGGCAAATTATTTTCAGAAAATTTGCTAAGTAGAGGATATGTTCAAACAAGTCAATTAATCATATATAAAAAAACAAATAAACAAAACATGGTAATTTGATCATCAATTGTGTACCATTGTACAGAAGTATGAAAACAATAAAGCATTTAATTTTGATAATGATATTTTGTAAAACAATCTTTACTCAAGCTTACACCACAGTGGAGCCTTCTGATGGTGTTTCTAAACATTAACATTGAAAAGGTCAATAAGCAGCAAATAGAAAAATGCCTTACATTGAGCTACTAAAAAGGACAAAAATATCACTCTGCAGCAAAAGGGCCAAAAAAAAAAAGTGCAGTTTACAAGTCCAATGTAGGGATGCATTTAATGTAATAGTTATCATAGCAGATGAAACTGGCAACCAGAGTTCAAATCCTGGATGAGGATATTTGCATTTCACTTCATGCTAATGCCTTTCCGAAGTCATTTATCCATCTCATCTCCTTACCACCATCACCCCAGCTATGAGTAAATAATAGAGCTTTACTCCACTTAAGAATTAACCTTATGTCACATCCTGCCAGTGGCAGAGGGGCTGGGTAGATATATACAAATCCAAAGTTCTATTCTATTGAAGTTGTTGCAACTAATTTAGAAGTAAGATTAGGAAAATATTTGTTGAATTCTTTCTGACAGAAACAAAACAGAAACTCCTTCGAATTTTTTTAGGGAGTAGTTTAAGGAAATTCATAACAACCGTGCAATATGAGTAGTACTTTAAGTTTTTTTATATACTGGTACTTTTTAGGCTTGTCAAAAATATCTTACATGTTTGGTTCAAGTATTGCATGGACTGAAGAAGAAAAATACAAGACGTATAACATGGCAGACACATAGTTTGTGCTGTCTGTATCATAAACAAACACAACAGTTGATTTTGATTGATTGATTGGTTGGTTGATTTTAACACCATGTCAACCTGCCAGGGGATATTCTATTCCTAAAGATTGGACAATTACATTCTTGGTGTAGTTTATTTTTTCAGAAGAGTCTTGAGCACACAGTTATATAATATCAAGTATTACTATCAAAACAAATCATCTGCACATAGTTACATGGTTTCAAGTATTCTTATCTAATACTAATAACCATAGAGTTTCAAGTAACTAATAATAATAATCCTTTGTAAACAATTATAGCTTCAAGTAACTATTCTTAAAAATTTCTAGTGTTTTTAGCCAATACCAATAATTTACATGCATTGTTATATAGTTTCTAGGTTAGGTTATGTTTATAAGGTTTAATGGGATATCAATCCTTGTAGGTTATTTAATGCCAAATCCTGTTCATATATATATATACTCACACACACACACACACATATATATATACGCACACACACACATATATACATATATATATATATATATATACGCACACACACACATATATATATACACACACATATATATATATACACACACATATATATATATTTATATATATATATACACACACACACACACTCATATATGTGTGTGTGTGTGTGTGTGTGTGTGTGTGTGTGTGTGTGTGTGCATTAAATATATGATTTGTAAATGCATAGTTTGCAAATAACATTTTTTAATGAATTAGAACTCATTTATTTGCACACGGTTAAATGGTTTCAAGTATTGTTATCTAACACAAATAGTTTTATTTGGACACATGGTTTTAAGTATTGCAATCTGATAATTCTATTTAATATTAATCATTTGTTTGCATACATTGAAGTGTTTTCAAGTATTGCTATTTAACACTAATAATTCTATTCAACACCATTCATTTGCCCACAGTTAAATGGTTTCAAGTATTTCTATGTAATACCAATGATTCAATTTTTGCAAACAGTTAAACAGTTTCAAGTATACCTATCTAAAACAAATAATTCTATTTATTATTAATCTTTTCTTTGCACACACTTAAATGGCTTCAAGTTTTATTTGCACACAGTTGAATGGTTTCAAGTATTGTAATGTAATGCCAACAATTCAATTTAACATCAGTTACTTGTTCGCACACAGTTCAATGGTTAAACAGTTCTATTTGACCAATAGCTAGGGCCCAAAGAGGTACTATCACTCTGGGTCAGAGGGTACCTGGGAGTAATGGCAATGAAGGGGTATTCCACACTTCCTAGAGCTCCAGGACTGATGGTTTAGTTACTTATCTAGGACACTCATTTGGGGAGGAGGTCTTACTCTTCTGCAGAGATGCAATTGCCATATTTTACACCCCTACCCATCTAGGCTGATGTGGTTTCAAGTGACCATTTTTAACCTGAATAAACAGTTTTTAGCAGATCAAATAAGTTTGTAACTACAAGTCTGGTTATTTTCTAGCCATTTATTTTGTGTATCCGGGGAATGTCAACTACGATGTCAGTCTGGACTTCTACTAAAACTGCCCGGAATTAAACAATACGTTCTGCTAATTGCAGCAGCAATGGTAATAAAGATTAGGCAGACATTTACAGGGGTCTACTGATTATCGTGATGAACTCTGAGAAGCAAAACATACATTCACATAATCGTCTGCTACTCAAAGAGAAGCAAATATTTTTTTAAATTCTATGTAAAATGTACAACTTTTGTTGCTTATTCTCTTAGAATTCATTAGTTCAGAAATCATGGACAAATGAAAATTATGTTCACTTGTTGCTACAATTGAGAGTCATAAGTCTTTTTTATTTGGGTTGACCTTGTTTTGTTAAGATGAATGTTTCATCTCAAATCTTTGGGAAAGGTATTAACCCCCTTATTCCCCCCAGCTATGATCCTACTGCTGTTCTTCTAGAAGGGTGGCTTTGGCATTAAATAACCTACAAAGATTGATATGCCATCAAACAAAGAAACCAAACTATATATTTACCCAACCCCTTCACCATAGGTAGGCTGGGACACAAGGTCAATTTTAAGTGGTGTAATGCTAGGTTGAATTCAGAACTTTTTTTCTCTTAGACTCGTTGCCTTACCAAGGCAAAAGAAACCAGTCTGTTCTACTATTTATCCATAGTCGGGGCCTATCTTATTGTATTTGTTGTAGACAGGAGCTTTTTCCATAAAATATCAATTAATTTTAGATTTGAGAAATTCACTAAGTTGAACTTTCTAAATAAAAAGCCATCAATATTTGCCCCTCACTTTTTTTTTCCCTAGCTGGGGAGAACAAACAAATTCAAGCTTTTCCCAAGGACATTTGCATGAAGTGAAAAGCAAACAGCCTCATCCAGGTTTTGAACACAGGTTGTTACTTCCATTTCCTACAACATTAATCATTATGCTAACATAAGTAAGTTCCAGAAACAGACAAACAAACATACAATAAACAAATCATTATAATAGTCATATGGTGTAAGTGGAGGTGCCCGTGGTGCAATGGTTATCGTCATAGGAAATGGACACAGCAACATGAGTTCAAATCCTGGACCAGGCTAATTGCATTTCACATAGTACTAATACTCTTGGGAAAGGTATGAATCCAATTATTCTCCCTCCAGCTATGGGTAAATAGTAGGACAGACTGGGTTCTTCAGACTTGGTGAGGCAACTAGTCTAGGAGAAGGAAAACTCTGAATTCAAACCTATTAAACTCCCCTTAAAAATTGACCTTTAGTCATATCCTGTTCGAGTGGAGGGGTTGATAAATATTATAATAGTAATATGGTTTTATTTCAAACACTGGGTTTAATAATCACAAATCACATACTTCAAGAAGAAAGAAATCTAAACAACAGTCTATGAAATACTTATAAAATTTATGATACTAAAATAGGATTAGTCTTTCTTATGATGTTGACCAATACTTTAACAACCTCATAGTACATTTATTCTCACTTTTGCTTCTTGACCACCCAGTTCTGTAATGTTTAGCTTTTCATTCTGTAAGCTGTCATTATGTAGAAGAGACATTTGAAATTGGCATTCCCTACAGATTTTAATTCCTTCTTTAACAGAACAGAAGCATAAATATTTACTTTTAACCACAGGTTCAGCAGTCTAATCATTATCTGTCTATTTACTGCTGCCATTGCAATGACTACTTTGAGAGGGCAATGTGCCTCCTACTATATTCATTTCACTATAACCCAACAACTTAACTGTATCAAGATAAAAGCCTCACAAATTTTGGCTTTCTTCCTATAGACAGCTTACTCACCAAATCAGTTTTCAATAGTATCAACTTCCAACATTTCAACACAAATATCTATAAATGACTAAAATTCTCATTTTATAAATATGAGTAGGGTTTTGAATAAAATCCAACAGTATGAGAATAAAAAACACTTTGGAAAATTATGCAGATGTTTCACTAGTGGTTGTGTGTCAGTGGAATGAAAATTAATCAATCATCAAAAACTTTGAGATAAGAAATGTATTTCTAATCAAAAAAAGCAAAAAACATTCAAGTCTTTGAATTTTAACTTACAATCAGGTTTTTATAATATATCCGCATTCTCTCGTCAAATTAATACTCAAACCATGTGAGATACTAAAAGGCATTAACAACAAAAAATGAATAAACCTAGCCAATACAGTTATATAGAGAGAGATATAGATATAAAGATGAATAAAAGTAATATGACAAATAGGAATATTTTGTATAAGTTATTTACTTTTTTGATTATTTTCAACTAATTTCAGTGTAAGAAGAAAAAGTTATGTTAAAAAAGTTTTTAAATGAGTTGATATGTTATAAGAGAAGTGACAAAAAATGAATTGGTGACAAGCATATCTATCTCTCTCTCTATCTATCTATGAGGATCATTCAGAAGGTTCCAAGCCTCAGCCAGATTTTAAATTTATGCCATACTCTGACTTTAGTGTAGGACTTACTTGCACAGAAATTAAGGCACAAATCTGAATAAGTTTTTGTAGCTTTATAATAAGTGGTAGTGTGTTGACAATAAAAACCTTCAGCTATGGCTCTTCTTTCTGGTTTAGTTTGGTTGGGTTGGATTTTAAGGCATATCAACTCTTGTAAGTTACTTAATGCTAAATCCTGTTTATACATATATATTAGATATATATAATTTGTAAACATTTTGGCAATAACATTTTTAAATGAGCTTGTTCTCAGTTTGTTTTTTTTGCCCACAGTTAAATGGTTTCAAGTATTTCTATTTGACACTTATTATTCTGTTTAACATTACTCATTTGTTTACATACAGTTAAATGGTTCCAAGTATTGTTATATATTACTAACAATTCAATTAAACATCAGTCATTTGTTTACACACAATCAAATGATCAAACAGTTCTATTTCTAACAATTCAATTTAGCATGTCATTTATTTGCACACAGTTTAAATGTCAAATAGTTCTATTTGACACATAGATAGGACCCTTTCAGGTGTTAACATTCCAAGCCAGTGCAGACCTTGGGGCAATGGCAAAGAAGGGGTACTCCACATTCGCCAAAGCTCCAATATTACTGAAGCCTCACCATCAGATTGTTTCGTGTTATATCCAGAACACTCATTGAGGGGAGGTCTTACCCCTCTGCAGAGATGCAGTCAGTGTATTCTACAACCCCAGCCAACTGAGTTATCTTTCTGGTTTAGGTTTAGAACTTTTTTTAACAATTTTCATACACACACACACACACACACATTATATATATATATATATATATATATATATATATATATATATATATATACCCTTTCATTGGAAGAATCTAATCTTGATAATGAATTCATTTTTATTCCTATAATTCTAGACCACTCAATATATATATATATATATATATATATATATATATAACCCAGTTAAAACAGTATATCATTGTGAGCTTTTTATTAAAAACTACACAACATGCTCTTAAAGAATAAAGAAATTTTCAGTTCAATTTTAAATTAAATGGTCATTTTGAGGGTGTCTTTGATCAGATTGAATGCCATTTTTTAATCTTCAAAATTTTCAAAATAAAATACTAATTAGAATCATTCACTTCTTCCTAAATAGAAGCATCAATATCTTCATGAACCAATTGTTACTTTGGGAACCCAATGGGTTTATGTGTTATATAATTACTTTATAAATTATGATTTTTAAGCTTTGCAGCAATGATCCTGACTACAACTCTACCTTCAAGACTATAAAAATATATTCTAAGTCTTATAAAATCTAAGATACCAGAGTAATGTATAATGTTCTTTTGTATGAAGACAATAATAAATAGGGCACATTTTCGAGCATGGAAATAACAAAAAGATAAATGAACAAAAAAGAGAGCTGCTTTTTGAGTTTCTTATTCTGTTAGAACAATTTCATAATAGAAGGGTCTTTATAATGCATTTCATCTTTTGATAAAAATAATAATAATAATAATAATAATACCTCCCTGTGCAATAAGGTACAAAGAGACTATCTCCTTGTTCGTAGAATAAAGATGGTTGTCATGCAGTTAGTAGTGTCGCAGAATAAAGAATTCAATTAATGGTAGCAGTATACAATCTTCCCATCCTCCAGTAAATAAACTTCCTCTTAAAATCTACCCTACCAAATTTTATGTATCAGTTATTTAGTCAGTTGATATACACAAGATTTTTTTGTTCTGTTCTATTTGAAATACATGGTAGATAATGTTTATTACCCTCAGTTGATCTTTAAGGAAAATATCTGATTTGAATCCAACTTAAAAGTACACTCAACTGATAATGTTTGAAGAGGCTATTTATAATACAAACATATATGTCTACTTATGGATAAAACATAATGTGACATAAACAGTCATACAACATAGTTTCATGACTGAGTAATAAAAAATCCTATTGTTATAGTAACGGGAATCATTTTAGAAACTCAAATATATCCTTGATTCTTTTCATGGATAAAAATTAGGTATACAGTATCATTTAACCTTTTTCTCATTTTCTTGCTTTTTTTCTTTTTTCATCTTTTTACTCAGGTGATTTGAAAAGATTTCAGTCAATCAATGCTCCTGCAGTCTCAATTCAACAAATTGATTGATGCTACTGTTGTATACAGAGAAGAACAATAACACTGATGTACAAAAATATAATCTGTTTCTATTTTTTTTCTTTTTATTACCTGAAATATATAACATGGTAGAGTGAGGAAGAGAGTCAAAGACAGTTGGGATGTACACACAGGGCAAGATACAAATCTTCAGGGAGCCACTTCTTCATTCTGTTTTCAGGAGACCGGTACAAGGCCACCTCAAGGCACTGAATTATCTTAGTTTCTGATCATTTCTTAACTTTTGTGAGTCTCGTCAGGGCAATCTCAAGGCACCAAATAATCTTTGTTTCTACTTGTTTCTGTACTTTCGCAAGTCTGGTACAGTTCAGACTTTTTTCTACCTCTCAACCATGGGCAGTCTGGCACAAGTCCAACACCCAGTGTAGTATAACGTCTAATAGCTCTTCTGCTGGTCTTCTTCAGTCTCTGATTGTCTCTCTTGAGGTTGAAATCTTCCCTGGTTTATATAATTTCCCAGACGTCACACCTCTTGCCTACACATTGCATGAAGATATGCCTTCTATCTAATATGCCACCTGCACAACTTATGTGGCACTTCAACTGAGGAAGCAGCATCCTGTTTACTTTAGGAAACAGGTGTATATCCTGTTATACCACCTACACAACTTATGTCAAAGAGATCTTTCAGGTCAATATTCAACACTACCATCTCAAGCAAATAGACAAATAAAAGAACCAATCCATACATAAATAATCCTGTCATTTATAATAAGATCATTGTAAGTTTATGAGAAATTATTTTCCCTTTAAATATTTTACAGTTTAAACTGAAAATTGCTATATACAAAACTAATCAAAATTCTCCAGTTTTAGAAAAACACGGTTCTTTCTTTTTTTCATGTTTGAAATTACAGGTACTATGGCTTGATCTTAGCCAATCTGGCTTAACTGATTCCATAACCAGGTTTGGTTGTGGATGTGCTACATATGTATCATATCTCAGGTAGGAATAGCCTGATAGAGCCGATCCCTCTCCAGGTTAACAATTAGTTTGAATTCAGAATTTTCCTTCTCCTAGACCAGTTGCCATACCAAGGTTAAAGAGCCCAGGCTACCCTACTATTTACTCATAGCTGAAGGAAGAATAATTGAATTTATACCTAAGATATTAGTATTACATGAAATACAAACAGCTTTGCTTATGAACTGAACTCTGATAGCAGAGTCTATTTCCTATGACAAGAGCCATTACACTACAAGAAGCTACAATCTGACAATATGACTGAAAAAAAAATTACTCTCTTTTCTCTTTGTTTATATCTTTTATCATTTGTACACTTCAGTAAAAAAAAAAAGAAGGTAAATTGAATTAAATGCGCTATTTTTACATTATTATTGCTTTGTACAAATATCAAGAACTTTCATGATCATGTAGCAACATTTGATGAGGCAAGAAGAGATCATTGAATAATAATGCTATTCAAAGATTAAATTGGTTAATAAGCTGGAATCCCTTTTATATTTGGGAGCAGCACACAATGATGGGCGTAACCCAATAGAGAGTAAATAATCTAATCCCTGAGTGATAAAGTACTGAGACGTATATAGAAAGCAGAGGCTTAATATAAACAACACAGAATTATGAAAACAATCTAGAGCTAAATATCTGCTCAATTCACTGAAATTAGATTGTGATTTTAGTGGTATAGACAAGGGAGTGAATTATTAGTAGATGAAGTAGTTGACTTGCCTCGTGCCACCATCAATTTAAAGAGTTTACAGGAAACAGATAAGATTCACTTGTGTAGCTCTTAAACAGAAAAAACAGATTTAGTAGCTTAAGTTTTAAGGTTGCAGAAAATTCATATAAAAAGAAATCAATTTCAATTCAGAAAAGTTTAGTCAAGTTCATTATACCTAGATGACAATATCCTAAGATGACGATTGTTTCATTTAACAACTGTTATGGAATAGAAGCATGATTGATTGATTTTAACGGCATGTCAAACTGTGTAGTGTTATTTTATGCCAAGAGGTTAGGAATCACATTAATTGAACACTTATATTTACTTTTTTAGTATAGCTTTTTTCTACATACAGTTATATAAAGTATTCCTATCTAATACAAATGATTTACATACAGTTTTATTGATAAAGTAACTAATAATGATATGTAGTAAAGAATTATAACTTCAAGTAACTATTATTAATACAAATAATCAACAATTATATCGTTTCAAGTATTTCAATCAAATAAAAATAATTTTGAAAAAGATCTATTTGACACACAGATGAGACCCTCACAGTTACAGACACTTCAGGTCAGAATGAACCTGGGAGTAATGGCAATGAAGGGGTACTCCATACTTTCCAGATCTCCAGAACTGGAGCATCATCATCAGATGCAGTTTAGTGTCAGAGTGGACCTGGGAGTAATGGCAATGAAGGGGTAGTCCATACTCTCCACATTTCCAGAACTGGAGCTTCACCATGAAGCTTAGTCTCAGAGTGGACCTAGGAGTAATGACAACGAAAGGGTACACCATGCTCTCCAGGTCTGGAGATCAATATCAGATACAAAAACAGAAGAGAGGACAGTATGAGTACATTTTTCGAGAATGCAAAGATTGTAATTTATGAATACATTGCCATCATTAGAACATTTTTAAAACTTTTATAAGAATCTTGGTTAATAGATATTTATTTTTTAAGATCATTTGAATTCTTAATGATGCTAACAATAAACATCATCATCATCATGTCGTGCTGGTAGCACGGATATCCCTGACCCTCTCTCACCACTTTTCCCTATCGTTCATCGCCTCAGGCAGGTCTTCAGGACAACATCCTGTATCCTCACATAGTTGCTGAATGTATGTTCATGCTGGTCGTCCTGCTTTTGCACGGCCATGTGTGGGGGTCCATAAGAGTACATCAGTTATGAGTTCGTCCCTGCTTCTCCAGCAGCGTCCTGCATGTCTGGTTCATCTAACTTGAATAGTTTTCGTGATAGGAGGCAGGTGGCCGTACAGTTGGTGTCTTGTGGGGTGTTGCCGCCAGGACTTGTTCAAGATTGCTCGCAACATTCATTTTCACACTAAAAGGCATGATCTCTCCACTCCAGTTATAAGTTAAATAATACCAATACTGTTCTTCTACAAGGATGGTTTGGTTTAATGGTATATCAACTATTGAAGGTTATTTAATGCCAGATCCTCTAGATACATATATATATCAAATATATATGATTATGTTTGGTTGGATTTTATGGCATATCAACTATTGTAGAATATTTAATGCCAATTCTCGTTTTTACACATATATAAAATATATGATTTGTAAACTTATTTTATAGCTACAAACTGCTAAATGATCAAACAGTTCTATTTCTCACAATTCAATTCAGCATAAATCAACAAAGTTAAATGGTCCCAAGTATTGGTTGATTTGTTGTTTTGTTTTCGGGTCATTTACTGCCAAATCAAGTCATTTTGATAAAAACTTTGTTTCAATCTGGTTTGGTTTATGAGAAATGTGCTCAATTCAATAAATATGATAGATTTTAGGTTTTAAATTGCAATGACAAATATATGTAAAGTTAATAAATTTTCCAAATGCTAGTTGCTATATAAAGTAGCTAAATTACCTAGTAGACTTTATCTCTGCCTAGCCCAAGAATATCTAGCAGTAACTATCAGACTTGGCAAGAGGGGAGAGAAATGTACAAAAAATAAAGGAGACAAAAAAGGGGGATGGGAAGGCTAACTTTTGCTACCTGAAAAGAAGTATGTTTATAATTCTTAAAAACAAAAACAACAAGTTTCCACAAAGTAATTTATTTCAAGAGAAATAAACTTTACAAAATTCTGCTTTGCATATTTTTCCCTATGCTTGTCAAAAACATTGAATTTTAGATAACAAAAATAACATACATTCAAATAACGACAATATCATAACCTAAAAAAGAAGAGGGTATTAAAAAAATAATGACTGACCTGCATGAAGCAATGCTGTCAACCACCTACTGTTCATTTAACTTTTGTTAACGATAAATACCATTCTTTGGTATTTCATGTCAAAGTACTTTTTGAAACCAATTTTTAGGGTTTGTTCTTTTTTTTTTTGCATCTCCTTGTAGTGCAGAATCAACCTGGACAACTGTGTTCTTCTAGTTTCCTGTGTAGACTTGTTGCAAACAAAGTTTACTATTTCTTTAAGTGAACTTTGAGTAGACCATTGCTTCCTCCTCCTAGAGATGAATATCTTTCTGTTTCAACTCAAATTTTCTTCTTTTGAATCTACAGAGGCATTTACCAAATCTACTGACACAGCCAACAGCTTCTCTTGTAGGCAAAAAAGTCCAATAATTCCACCTCCAGACCTTAGACTCAAATTTCTTTTGAAGGAGACTGCATACCAAAACCACAATTAGCCTGCAGTGGGTTTATTGTTTCAACAAGTAACAAAAAACCCTGTAGGCCTTTTACTCAAGCCACCTTTCTTAAGAAAAACTGCCAAAAATCAAAGGCAAATAAACAAGTCTCACAAAACAAAAAGTGCGAGCCAGGCAGAGCTTCTGCTCAAGTGCTGAAAAAAACAAAAGGAAAAGACAGATTCCTGGTAGGTCTCACTTAAATAACAGTTGAAAAGGGGGATAACAGCACAACTTCAAAACAGCCAATCATATGTGAATAGAGATTAACTGCTGAATTTACAAATTCCAACAGGTTTTATGGCATATAAAACATTGTATGTTATTTAATGCCAAATCTATTTTTATACATATAAACAGTTCTATTTCAAATAACTCAGCAGTTTAGCATAAGTACAGTTTTTTTGTTTACACACAGCTAATTGTAAAAACAGTTCTATTTCAAACAATTTAGTGCAGCATAAGTACACTTTTTAGATGTCAAAAATAGTTCTATTCCAAACAATTCAGTTTAGCATAAGTACACAGTTTAAACATCAAAAACAGTTCTATTTCAAGCAATTCAGTTTAGTCAACAACGTCAAATGGTTTCAAGTATTACTATGTTATCACAAACAATTCAATTAAACATCAGTCATTTATTTACACACAGTTAAATGTAAAAACAGTTCAGTTCAGCATAAGTATGCAGTTTAAATGTCATTAGAGTTCGATTTCAAACTATTCAGTTTAGCATCAGTACAGTTTGGTTCTATTTGACACATAGATATGACCCTATTAGGAGCTACCACTCTGGACCTGGGAGTGATGGCAATGAAGGGGTACTTCGCATTCCCCAAAGCTCCCAAATTGGAGCCTCACCATCAGATTGTTTAATGTCATATCCAGGACACTTGTTGAGGTAGTCTTACCCCTGTGCAGAGATGCAGTTAGTGTATTCTACAGTCCCAGCTGACTGGGCCACCCATGTATTGCTATGTATCATTAAACAACTCAATTAAACCTCAGTCATTTCTTTACACACAGTTAAATGATTAAACAGTTCTCTTTCTAACAATTCATTTTAACATAAGTCATTTGTTTGCACTCAGTTTAATTGTCAAACAATTCTATTTGACCTATAGGTGCTCTCGGAGCCAGAGTAGACCTGGGAGCTATGGCAATGAAGGGGTACTGTGCATTCCCAAAGTTCCAGCATTACTGGAGCCTCAACATCAGATTGTTTAGTTTTGGGGGAGTCTTACCCCAGTGCAGAGATGCAGTCAGTGTATTCTACAGCACCAGTCGACTGTGCTTTCTACAAAGATGGCTTTGGCATTCAATAACCCACAAAGGTTGATATGCCATTAAACAAAGAAAGTAAATCAAACCAATAACAAAAAAATGTTTCAACAAATCAGAGCAGTTTTTAAAAAGACAATAAGTTGATTTATCTTCATAAATCTAAGAATCAAAACATTTGTCTTCAATTAGAAATTTTATAGCAAATATTCTGATCATGAGTCAGAAAAATATTATTTATTTTTTTGTTTCTCTTTTATGAAAGAGTGTCACTATTCTTGTAAATAAAAAAAATCTCACCTTTATTCTTTTATACAATTTAACACTTGCAAGAGCTTATCACATGACTACTTGATGAATATCATATATTTCACATAATTAATGCAGAGGTTTGCAAGGAGCAGATGGTACATTTTTCTGTAAAAGTCATTTCTTATTCTTGACACAGCTGAAACGTGGAACAAACTCTTTCATGAATGTTTTCTAACAGCATATGACCTTGAACTATTTAGATCCAAAGTTAATAATTATCTAATTGGTCCTGAGTAGTCACTCCTAAGCCATCCATAAATTTATATTTCCTATCTTCACTCGTCATCCACAATATTCCTAGAATTTCTCCTTTTGATGTAACACACTGGCAAGTCATCATAACCTTTTTGATGATCAATTTTGTTTTGTCAAGAGTAAATATTAATTTTAACAAAAGTTTTTTTTTTTTTTTTATTTACTAACCGTGGTGGTTAAGTGATGAAATCGAAGAGATGAAAGAATACGTCTACTTAGGATGAATGGTAAATATGTGCTGAGATATGGATGCTGAAATCTCTCAGAGAAAAAGATTAGGGATTAAAGTATTTACCACGATAATAAAAGATGTGCTCAAGGCAAAACTGGACAAGACCCTACGTGTCTATCTCTTTAATAACGCCATTTTGCTTGAGATATTCAACGCAAGAAAAAAGTGGGTTTGTAGGAGGAGATATTGTGTTTTTGATATTTAATTTCTATTTTGTAGTGGTATATTTAATTTTTTTTTATATGTGGTTGCGTGTTCTCACAAGTCGGAAGGTCACCATGTATAGCGATGGGGATAACATTATTACTATTATTATTGGGTTTTTGGTTTAAGGTTTCAGTTGGTTTTGTTGGTATTACTTTGGTTGCATTGGTATTACGTTGGTTGCGTTGGTAGCGTTGGTATTTCGTTGGTTGTTATCCCCTCGCTAAATGTTGATGGAAAATAAAGGTGGTGGAGAAGAACGAAGACGTCGTTAGGTTTTTGCATCAAGGTTTTAACGGCAACATGAAGTAAAGGGGTTTACGCTGGTATGCTATGAGGTCTCGTAGGAAGGAAAGAAGGTAGGAAGTTGTTAGAGTGTATCATCTAATGTGTTTTTAACTAGGATCCCTTGGTCTAGAAGAATAGACCCAAGGAGTCTATAAACTAGACGGCTCTCCTCAGAGTGTATAATGCTGCTACTGCTATTCAGGAGCAGATGAATAGACGCCCGTTCCCATTGAGGATTTCTGAGGGAGAGAGAGTTTTGCGGGCTTTCTTCAATTTTTGGTGCTGCTAAGAAATATGGTTCGGGCTGAATAGGACAGGTCATCCTGATTGGGTGAAAATGTTTGGCGACTCTAACGGTCAAATTAAATTATGCGCCAAACAAAAAATACAAGTTTCTTTCTGCTACAGGTTATCATAGAAAAGGAAAGACTGGTTAAGAGACAAAGGGCTATGGAGAAATATCAATGCTAAGAATATCGTCGCGTGAGCACATCCGAAGGGAAATAATTCAGAAGCGGAACAAAGTGAAGGACATGATCACAAAGTACTGAGACAGTAGGTGGACCCTTGCAGTTGTCAAGTGGCATCGAAGAGACCGGAAATGACCGCTCAGAATACCTGGACGACGATAGGAAGATGAAATTGTTAAGGGATTTAGGCCAACATGGAGAAGAAGAGTGAGATTGAGAACGAAGTGTAAATTCATTGTGGTCAGCAATGTGGAAAATATCAGACGACTTGGGGAATAAAGGTACTAAGAAATAACATTATTATTTTTTTTAGTGTCGTACGGTTTTTTTTAACTTCTTGTGGTGAACATTGTTATGGTCTAGACGATGCAAGAAAATGCTGGAGCTTCTATATAACAAAAATCTGATTTTTTTTTCTTAAAAAGATTTTCCTTCCATATTTAGACGCTTTTCTTTTATTAAAAAATACTTGAGTTTAAATATACTGATTCGGTTAAAAAAACTTAAAATGCTCAAAATTAATTTTATTATATTAAGTTTTCTGTTGTCTTTTAAATTTTGTTCATTCCCCAAAGAGAATTAAATGAAAAATTTATTCTTCCTTTTTTACTTCTTGTTGAAACTTGTAACAACCGTGGAATCTTTTTAATGAAATTTGACACAGCTAACTTTTAGATATTTGTATTCAACTCCTCAAATATATCACATAATTTATTGTCAAGACAGAGAACTGAAATTGATTTTTTTTTTACTAATTGAAGTATGTACTTCAAGTCCATGTTGTCTGCATAGAAAATAGTACTTTTTTTCTTTCTTTTTTTCAAGATTATTTTTTCTCGCTTTCTTCAGTGGTTATTCTGAAAATAATTTGTTCCAATAAAGAAAAACGTTATATTAAACAAGAAGGAAAAATATTTGAACCTTCTGTGTCTTTAAATCCAATTAGTCATAAAATACCCTTAGAAAAATTCATGGTTCTCTTCAACAAGAAAAGAGAGAAACAATTAAAAGAAAAGGTTAGTTTTATGGTGTATTTTAAAATTAGGTGAGAAACATTTTATTGAGACTTTTGGAAAATGTAAAAAATACAATTGTAAAATTTTTGCAGCAACATATTTTTCAGGAGAACTTGTGAACTCTAGTTTGAGGAAAATATTTAATTTTTTTCGGTCACTGATTCATAAGAATCTAAGAGTTCCAATAAGACAAACTCTTTAAATTCTTTTCTAACAAGAAAAAATGCCCTAAAACTGGTCAGAGCAGACCCATCTGAGACCAATTCATTGAAAGTAAAGTCTTCCTGTCGAGAAAAGTGAACTAACAGATAGAGTTATATTAATATCTTGACCAAGACAAACGGCTTGCCAGATGGAATTATATGTAGTGCGTTAAAAGATCTCTTGGGACGTATTACAACATGCTGCTTCATTACTTTAAGAACATTGAAGTAATTAGAATAACCTGACCAATTTTGAACTATAATAAGAAATATTAGAAACAAAATTATTTCACTTTGCTTTATTTAAAAAAAAAATACCAAGTATTTTTAGTACATTTGGGAAATTCTTTTACATTTCAAAAATATTTTTATTTTTCATATTTTTGAAATTTAGAAAAATCCTAAAAAATGTTTTAAAAAACATCAGTTTTAAATTGTGTGGTTTATTCTTACGGTATCAAAACTGTTTTTTATTGGACCTAGCTTGTGTTTAAGAGAGTATTTCCAACTGATACTAAAGATCAATCAATCACTTTTCGGCCTTTGGCCTTAGATACAAATTCACTAAGTCCAAGCCCAGAGGATCATTCTTACCACCATTATCTAAAAAAGGTGATTTATTGCTTGCGGTCCCCCCTCATCAGGTGGAATACCGAGACAACTAGAATTTTTGTTGTTTTTGCCCATGAGGAGGCCTGCTTCCGTCAAGATCACCACATGAAACCAACCTTGTGTCACATCTCAATACCACAGTGGGGAGAGTAATTCCTCATTCGAGATCAATCTAGTAAGTAGACTTTTCACTTGAAAGAGGCAAAGTGTAATCTCTATATTTTACGATGTGGGCTTGTACCATACTAAATTAAATTTAGCCTAATGGTTATTGTTATAAGAAATGAAATCAGAGTTCAAATCCTGGATGAAGCTGTTCGTATTTTACTTTATACTCATGCCCATCTGTTCTCCTCTTAGCAATGATTAATTAGTAGGGCAAATTGGGTTCTTTAGCCTTGATTAGGCAACCAGTCTAGCAGGAAAATACTGAACTTAATCTATCTTTACTCCACTTAAAAATTGACCTTGTATCATATTCTACTCGTAGCGGATATCGACATTGTTAAGGTTAGACACTGCTTGATCCAATCGCATTTTTGTATCAGATAAGTGGTATAAATTTTGCAATTATCATAACTAGTTAAAAATCAATTTTGCTTTTCTTGTGAAAAAAGCTGCCATCAAACACAGCTAGGTTGTTGTTTAAAACTATGGCGTTCTGAGGGAGACCATTTTTGAAAAAAATATCCCGTAGTCAGTTCGAATTGTTATATTTCACAGCAGTAATGACAAAAACAAAATTGTTTTTATGAATGTTTGAGATCAAAAGAACCCTGAAAGGATGTGCAATATTAGAACAAGAAAAATAAATCAAATGGTTGTTATAATTATTATTCGAAGAAAGCCGATTGTGTGGCTGGTCGCCGGGTAGATCGTGGTAGGTGGATTCGATGTAGCAGGTCGGTCGTCGGGTAGACGATGGAAATCAGAGTATCGACAGCGGAGGCAGGAACGTGGTTGAAAGAAACCGGGTTCGGCTACGGGTTGGAGAATCGACAGCACAGACGGGGTCGAAGTCGGCGAAGAAAACTGGGTCTAGCTGCAGGGTGGAAGGTCTTCAACGAATGCAGGAACGTGATCGAAGGAAAAAGGGTTCGGCTGCAGGCTGGAAAGTCATGAGCGTCGGCAGGAACGTGGTCGAAGGAAAACGGGTTCAGCTGCGGGCTGAAGAATCGACAACGCAGACAGGAACGTAATCGGCGAAGATACCGTGTCTTGCTGCGGGTTGGAAGGGTCATCAACGAAGGCAGGAATATGGTCGAAGGAAACTGGGTTCAGCCGCGGACTGGAAAGGGTCGAGAGCCCCCGCGGGCTAGAGTCGTCATCAGCGTCAGAAGGGACTGCGTCGAAGGTCGGGATTGGCTTTTGCTGTGAACGGAGTCTGGAGGACAGATTCGGCAGTGACCCTAACACGTGTTCATTTCAGACATGATCAAAACTACGAATGAACGGGATCGCTGCAAGCTAAACGTGTGCGCACCGGGCCGTGAGCTGGTATTGGTTGCCTCACAAGTAGGATCACCGCGAAGGGATCGTTACAAGGCAACGCAAGCGGGCTCTGGCAGTGGACTTAGAAAGTTTTTGGCCACTCAGCTGGATCGACCGAAGGACGGGATCCTGAGCGGGCTTCAAGCGTTCGGCTTTAGCAAGAACTTTTAGCTACCAGGCTAGGATCGACCGAAAGTATAGGATCACAAGCGAGCGTGAAGTTCAACCGAAAAGGCCGGCGCGAGAGGAGTCAAAGTGAGTAGACCAGATGGGCAAAGGTCACAATACACTTTGATCCTTATGGCCCCGTGGCCACAATAAACAAAAAAAAGCTAGATTAAGTAGCTGCTTTTATAAGGGAAAGGGACAGCTACAGAAATTGTCTCGACAGGAAACATTCAAAGTTGTGAACAATCCTCTTTTAAAAGGGAGCTACAATGAAATAAGTCATTGTAACTCGAAGAGGTTTTAGATACAATGTATTTCAGTAAAATGTTAAGAACTAATTTCGTAATGACAGGTGGAAATAATCAATTTTTAAAAAATCTGTAAGTTGACAACATTAGGGGTTACATTTTATAACCGACGTCACAGTTGACTCAGCGTTCCTCTAACCGAGGATGGTATGTTTTTGAGTAGTTGGGGCGGCTATGATAAATGCCTCAAATAATTTTTTTTTTTTTACAAGACTGACTGTTGAGATAAGGGGGGGGGCAGGTCTCTGAACCTCATTACTTCACTCAACTTCTATAAGACTCGTATGTAACAGCATTCTTTAACAAAAATGGACTTGTTTATTTTTTTAACGGACTTGTTTATTTATTTTTTTAAACGGACTTGTTTATTTATTTATTTATTTTTGTTAACTAAACTTTTTATCAATTATTGAATACCCCATGTTTGTTTTGTCTCTGGCATTGCGACTTCAATTTATTCATTTTTTCTGAATAATCAACCCTGTCTGATTTATTTAGCGATTGGCAATATCGGTTGACTGAACCTAAAGACACAATGTGGGCAGATGGCCAGATCAACCAAGATTTGATCCTTCATCAGAGCAATGATCTGTCGATGATCGAAGTAGACGGCTGGGTGACAACTCAAGTTCAAATACTGGATGAGGCTGTTTGCATTTCGATTGTTTTTGGGAAATGCGTGAATTCAGCAGTTCTCCCTCCAGCCATAAGTAAATAGCAGGGCAGACTGTGCTTTTTAGCCTTGGTAAAGCAACTAGTCTAGGAGAAGAAAAAAACCTAAATTCAAACTTTAAATTCAGCTTTACCCCACGTAAAAATTGCTGCATTCTCCCCACAGCAGAGGGGTTGGGTAAATACACCAATTTCAAAATATTGTAACATTAAATGTACATATTGATTTATATACATCATTACTTATGTTGGAGAGAGTTTCCATGGCATTGTAATTCATGTGCTGGACTGCAATATCATAGTGAGTGAGTTTGAACTCCAGTTGCACAATTAAATTCACTTTCAGACAAATAACCAGGGGAAAAGTAGGAACTCTCTTATCACCCCCACCCCAGCTATGAGTTAATGCTAGTACCACCAACATTCTTCTACAAGGATGGATTTAGCATTAAATAAGTCACAAGAGTTGATATGCCATTAAACTACAAACCATTCATGTATCTAATATATTTAGTTGATACATTTTGACAAAGCAAAATAAAACAAAGACGTGTTTCATTCACTGGCAATACATAACATACATATTGGAGGTGCTCGTGGTGTAATGGTTATCGTCGTAGGAAATGGACACGGCGATACGAGTTCAAATCTTGGACGAGACTCATTGCATTTCACATAGCACTAATACCCTTGGGAAAGGTATGAATCCAATTATCCTCCCTCCTGCTATGGGTAAATAGTAGGACAGACTGGGTTCTTCAGCCTTGGTGAGGCAACTAGTCTTGGAGAAGGAAAACTCTGAATTGAAAACTCCGCTTAAAAATTGACCTTGTGTCATATCCTGCTCGAGCGGAGGGGTTGGGTAAATAGGATACATAACATACATATTGGCAATTCATAATGTATACATAATGTTTATATTGATAACTTATATAATGTCATGTCATCAAATATACATTAAAACTGAACATACAAGTGCTTGTCCAAATATTAGCCGAGTCTGGAATTTGAACTCTGCTGCAGGTTTATTGATACTTCTATGTAGAAAATAATATACACTTGGTAATTAATTAGGTCTTTTTAAATAAAATTCTAGTGAATGACTTATTGGATAAAAAGTATAAATTATCAAAATGAATAATTAATGGTAATAAATTATGTTTCTTCAATTTATTTTTCCCTCCTATACTCTGAGGCATGTTCTCATTTTGGTTGTTGATAGTCACAATGTTTTGGGTATAGTAAGTAATTAAAAGTAAAGTTGGCGACCGTAGTTGAGGGCAACCAGAAGACTTCTTTTTCAGTAGCTACTACACTGAGGTGTAGCGGAGGGCGCTACTCCTTTCCCAGGATTGCTCCACTTTACCCTTGATGCGTACCTTATATTGCTGAGTGTTAAGCAAGGAGGTATCAAATACCATTTTTAAAGTCTTTGGTATAACGCGACATGGGATTGAACCCAGGTCTCCCGGAACATTGGCTGGTTTCTAACATTTTTTAATGAAGCCCAGTGAACTGGGGCTGAAGAACAAAGTAACTGCATCTCTATAAGGGAGTAAAACCCCCTCCATCAAGTGTCATGGATATGACATCAAACCATCTCATAGGCTCTAATCCTGGAACTTTGAGAAATTTGGAGTACTTCTTCATTGCCATTACTTCCATGTCCACTCTAACCTAGAGTGGTAGTATTTGCTAGGGTCCCATCTATAGGTCAAATAAAACTATTTAACTGCATGCAAACAAATGACAGATGTTAAAGTGAATTGTTAGGGTTACATAGCAATACTTAAAACCCTTTAACAGTGTGTATATTTCAACTATTGGTATTATATAGCACTTTTTGGAACCATTTGACTGTGTGCAAATAAATGAAATGTTGAATAGAATTTTTAGTGTTAAATAGCAATACTTGAAACCATTTAACTGTGTGCAAACAATAACAATACCTAATTGTGTACAAATTAATTAATTCTAACTTTTTAGAAATGACCTACTAACTATTCACTTACAAAACATATGTATAACCATTAAACTATGGGCTAACAGATGATTGTTAAATTGAATTGCTAGTATTACATAGCAATACTTGAAACCATTTAATTGTGTGCAAACAAATGAGCTCTGACTCATTTAAGAATGTTATCAACAAACTATGCATTTACAAATCATATATATATATATATATATATATATATATATATATATATATATATATATAAACAGGATTTGGCATTAAATAACATACAAGGGTTGATACTCCATAAAAATCCAACCAGCCAACCATTTTTTATGCGTCTAAAAAGTTAGTGATTTCAACTGACACTTGAAGAAAACTGGAGAATGCAATAGTTGAAGCACTGTAACTATAACAACAACCAAAATGATTGGTTTGGTTTGGTTTTATGGCACATCAACCATTACAGGTTATTTAATGCCAAGTCCATTTTTATACATATAAACAGTTCTATTTCAAACAATTCAGTTTAGCATAAGGACACTGTTTAAATGTCAAAACAGCTCTATTTCAAGCACTTCAGTTTAGGATAAGTAGACAGTTTAATTCTATTTGAATCATTGATAGGATCCTATCATGTGCTTCTACTCCAGGCTAGAGTGGACCTGGAAGCAATGGCAATAAAGGGGTACTCTGTATTCCCCAAAGCTCCAGCATTACTGGAGCTTCACCATCAGAATGTTTAGGGTCATAATCAGGACACTCATTGGAGGAGTCTTATGCCTCTGCAGAGATGCATTCAGTGTATTCTACAGCCCCAGGTGATTGGGCCACAACCATAGCAGACATGCAGAAAAAAAATTATTCAATTTAATTACGCTTTTTTTTTCTTTTAAATAGTATGTATTTTGATATTTTAATAAATATGTTTTGATGAAAAGGACTAAAAATACATAAAAAAGAGAAAATAGTCTGAATTGTTCTTGGAGGAGGAAACATAAAATAGATTTGAAAAAAAGAAAATATTTAATTTTTTTTTCTTTTTACTATAACAAGTCGAAACATTTTGAGATTTTAATCTACTCCTAAAAACTAAGGTGTGCTTTAAATTTATATTAGATAAAACATAAAAACTTATCTTTAGGGAAATAATTTTGGGACTGTCTCAATTGCAAAACATTTCAAAATATCAGGCCAAAAAACTTCACTTAAATTTCATCATAATAAATTCAGCCTTTCAAAATGATAGCAAAATGTATATACAAAATATTACAAATATAATACTAATAGAACGGTTGTACATTTTGCTTCTTTTTTTTTTTATAATTTTACCGAGAGAGAAACTGGTAACATTCAAATATGGATGATCTATGCTTCCATCAGGGTTTTGAATAAAGAATTTGGAAAAATCAGATTAGATTTAGAATTCACCCCACCCCTAAAAATAATGTAGCAACAAGATTTGATTTATGAATTCATGAATTCTAAAACAATGTACACAAGGTTTGCCCATGTGATATCTCGATAAGCAGGAATAAAATTCTTATCTTTTGAAATTTTTCTTGATATTTTCTACGCTTTGGTTTTTCTCTTTTGTTTTTAAAATAATTTTTAAAAATCTTCCATGATATAAAACTTCAATCAGTTCACAGGTTACCAGGTAAAATTTGGACCGATACATGAAATAAGTTCAAATCCTGTCTGATTTCTGCTGTTATTATTTTGATAACCTTTGGAAATTGTAGCAGAAAAAAAGTAGCAGGAAAAATGTCATCTTAGCCTAACAAAAAGTAACCTTAACTATACAAACACACACACACACACTCTCTCTCTCTCTCTCTCTCTCTCTCTCTCTCTCTCTCCCAGTCAGCTGGGGCAGTAGAATACACTGACTGCTATTCCACCTAGGGGTAAGACCCACCCACCAATGAGTATCCTAGATATGACACAACAATCTGATCGTGAGGTTCCAGTAATGCTGGAGCTTTAGGGAATATAGAGTACCCCTGTGTACTTATGCTAAACTGAATTGTTTGAAATAGAAGAGTCTATTTGTATAAAAATGGATTTGGCATTAAATAACCTACAAAGATTGATATGCCATAAAATCCAAATAAACAAACTCTCTCTCTCTGGTAAACCGGTGGCTGAGTGGTAGAGTTTCGGCTCTGCATTCTGTGGTCACTGGTTCAATCTCCAGTGGGGGAGATCACGGTATACACTGCTGATTGGCAAGTGTTCACCGGAGTTTCTGGTCATGGTAATTCAAATCACAATATAATTCCTCTACTTAAAAAAGGAAAATGTACATCTCTCTCTCTCTATATATAT